>JAECUM010017080.1:0-50935 GCA_016617855.1 Megalonaias nervosa | reverse complement strand
CCCCACCAACGAACGAGCAAGAAACAAACACACAATATACTATCCTCACCAACGAACGAGCAAGCATAAAACACACAAACATACCATCCACACAATCGGGATGAGAAAAAAACATATTATATACCATCCACACCAACGAACGAGCAAGCATAAAACACACACTATACTATCCTCACCAACGAACGAGCAAGCATAAAACACACACTATACCATCCTCACCAACGAACGAGCAAGCATAAAACACACAAACATACCATCCACACAATCGGGATGAGAAAAAAACATATTATATACTATCCTCACCAACGAACGAGCAAGCATAAAACACACACTATACTATCCTCACCAACGAACGAGCAAGCATAAAACACACCATATACTATCCTCACCAACGAACGAGTAAGCATAAAACACACACTATACTATCCTCACCAACGAACGAGCAAGCATAAAACACACACTATACTATCCTCACCAACGAACGAGCAAGCATAAAACACGCACTATACTATCCTCACCAACGAACGAGCAAGCATAAAACACACACTATACTATCCTCACCAACGAACGAGCAAGCATAAAACACACATTATACTATCACACCAACGAAGGAAGAGAAGAAAAACACACCCCCATATACTATTCATACCAACGAACGCGCATGCAAACACACACACACACACACACACACACACACACACACACACACACACACACACACACATCAGTAAAGAGTGAGTGTTTATAGTCACACTACACTACATTCACACGAATTGGCAAATTGAATAAGTTCTCTTTTCTAGAGATCTGGTTAGCCCTGAGAAGGGCTGCTTTTTTAAACTTCAGATGCACCTGGCTAATGGTGACATCTCCCAGGGCGGGCACCACACACGCATCGCCGGCTCCAATCCTGCTCCCAACTGATGCGTGTGGTTGGGAGCGCAGAGGGAGGTTGATTTGCTTCACTATCCCACTCCTCAGTTTGAGGGATAGTGAATACTTGTTCCCTTCTTCTTCTATTTATCACCCTGGGATGCTGACGTCGAGGCTCCCACTCTTGCCTCTGCCTTTCCACTTCCTCCTCCCAATTTTCAATTTGAGGGACAGCAGCTCTCGGTCGTTGTGGTACTGGTAGTGGCTGCGGTGTTGGTAGTGAGTGTGTAGGCGTCCTCACCTCAGGTTTGACCTCACACTGAGGTCTCAGCATGAGGTGAGGTAGTATCCCTCGCTTCTTTTCCTTCTCCTCTTCTTTCTTCTTCTTCTCCTCCTCTTCCTTAAGTCTCTCACTTTCTGCAAGTGCCTCCATAGTCAGTTCATCCAGGAGACGTCTGGCATGCTCCAGGTGCATCTGAAGTTCTATTAGTTTTGTGAGTCTACTCATGTTGTTGTTGCAGTTGCTACGTCAACGTGGGTAACCAGACTGACGATCGTACCGATTTATATACTTGTAGCACGGACGTGAAAGTAAACATTCCCTAGCACTCAAATTTACCATCACATGTAACACGCGGACTTAAAAGAAGCACTCACGTTGACTTTTTTTACTTTTTACTTACAAACACAGGCAGACACGATTGGACAAGACAGAGAAACGAAGTGCTTATAGGCACACTTCTATTTTTTTGTAAACATACAAACACACAAATATTTTGTTTCACTGACAAAAGAAACGAAGTGCTTATAGACACACTTCTATTTTCTAATGACAAATTTTGGCAAATTGAATGAGTATGTCTTTTCGAGAGTATTGGGTAGCCCTGAAAAGGGCTGTTTTTTTTTTGTTCACGGAAGTAATGGCAATCTTTTTTTACTGTCTAAGATTGCGTCCCCGTCTGGCAGTAGGCTTTCCTATTGGATACGGTCTGCTTCTGTGAAAAGAGAAAGAGAATTCTTTGGTGTCTACTCGACAGTCCACAAAACCTCTGTCTGGTTCTTGCTGCTGCTGCTGCTGTTGTTGTTGTTCTTCTCTCTGCTTCTTCTGAAGTCTGTATTTCTCAGTCCATTCTTCTTGTTCTTTTTTAATTTTCTCTCTAAACATCTCTTCTATCAGACCTTGGACTGTGGAGAGCATCCTAACATTCTCTATTTCACCTTGTGCTTTCAGGCTTCGCTCGCTTCTACCGCCAAAATCGTGTCCGTCGACTTTCCAGACATCCGATCCCTTGGATAATTATTTTACGAGTGAATTTCTTCTAAATTCAAACTTGGAGTCTCCTACATTTGTGTTCTTTTGCAGAAAAACATAGACTGACTAAAATTTTGTGATGGGACATAATAAAACCAAGAATTTTCGTGTGGGAATCACGCCCCTTATCTAGCGTAACCAATCCGGATTAAATATATTTCCCGCCTTTTATAACTAGGCGCCAAAATTGTAGTCTACGTGCCCTCGAGAGTCCCAAATAACTGAGTCTGGAAAATCTCAAATCTGGCAATTCCGATACAAGATCGAAGTTAACCTTTGCCTTCCAGTCTGTCTGACTGTTAAATAAACTAATGTTTAATTAAGAATCGTTCTCTCACATGACACGGACATTAACAATACGTGCATTATGGCGATTTAACACGCCACGGTCCCCATAAATCTAATTAATCGTTCACCTGCCCAAATTAATGTGCTCTTCATAGATCGACAGAAATTTGCACCCTTACATCCCTATACGTTTGTTTTTTTTAAAAAGGGGCTATGGGGAGAAGGGGAATTTACTTTCTTATAAATACGTCTTTCAAAATGGTACTATGGGAAAATGGAAATTTAATGTTGCAATTAAATATTCAATGGGGAGGGGAAATGCAATGTAAAACAGCACATACTAACCTAATCTTCAATGTGTTCATGATAGAAGTGACTTCAGAGGGTCAGACGTTGTTTGCTGATCTTCAAACTTAACTTTGTGTAGACGAATTACTTGAGATCTTACTTGTCTGTCTGAAGCCACCAGATAATTAGGAACCAGCAATACCCACGGTATTTCGTACGACTGTTATACAGTAGGATATGTTTTGGGGGGATTTGATTTCACTCCAGAATAAGGCAGCGACGAATGACATTTCTACCTTATAAAATCAGGCCAGCTCCGCGTGGAACTTCATTACCGCCTTTGTTTGTGTGTGTCTGTGTTTTGTTTTTTACTTTTAACGCAGCTTTAACAGCTTTTCTGTCATATAACTACGATGTCTGCAGTGTGGCAGTCTACAGTGATGTCTAGCGCTGGGGCATCATGTTGCAGACATGTAGCATCATGTCCGACCCAGTCAGATTATCCTGACACCAGGCCGACCAATCCTAACAATAACATCACAATGCTGAGCGCCAAGCGAGGCAGCCGTTAGTACCAGTTTTATAAATCTTTGGTATGACTCAACCGGGGTTCGATCCTGCGACCTCCCACATCCGAGGCGGACGCTCTAACCACCTAAGCCACCGGAGCGGTCTTTTTACTCCTAACCCAAAGTTCGTACACAGATCACTGAAATCCAGTAGTGTGTGCTAAAAATGAACTTCCTCATCAAAAACCTAAATACGTTCGAGATTATATCATGACGGACGACATTCATCGCTTAAAAGTCCATTGGGTAGCCGTCTACTTTCCCAGCGACAACATACTTTAAGAAGATGTTCTGTATCTACTCAATTCAGTAATGTGAGAGTGCAAATAAAGGATACTATGGTGTGTGGAGAATAATGTGTATTTTCTTCATCAACCCAATCTAACCCCAGACCATCAGGACCTACTGCACAATGCGGTAGCCAATTGGTAAAATACCCCCTAAAAGGTAAATAATAAATAAGCATATGCGTCATAGGAAAAGACCAAGAAACCGCTGTAAGAAAAGTAGTGAAGGGGTAATTTAGAGGGACTATGGGACTTTAATGTTTGAAAAGGGTGTTTGGAATATATATGGACAATGGAAATTTAACATGGGGAAATTTAACCTGGGTGGGACTATAGCGGGACAAGGGAAAGTTTAACATAGGTTGAGACTGTCTAGGGACAATAGGAATTGACGTCATGGTACTGGACACTGGCAACAATGTTGCAAGTGGCTAGCCTCAATTGGGCGGAACACTGGAACAATGTTGCAAGGGGCTGATCTGAATACGCACTACTCTAGTTAGGGACAAATAAAGACATAGACATAGAGACGTGGCTAGAGACAGGGTTAGGGACATAGAGACAGATATATAAAACAAACAAACACACAGACACACATAAAAACATAAGTGTGCACATAGTATATATATATATATATATATATATATGTTATATATATATATATATATATATATATATATATATATATATATATATATATATATATATATATATATATATATATATATATATATATATATATATATATATATAAACAAACACACATACATAGATTGATGAACATCATACTATCACACCACTGGTTTAGACTAAAATGGATAAACCTAGTATACATTTATAGTCTTAGCATGTGTGACGATCGCGGTTAACACCCATGTATCTATTTATAGCTACAACCTTTGGAAATTCCTATGAAAAACCCACTATCTATTTATGGTCACAACTTGTGGAAATTCCTTTTGTAAAATGCTAGTATCTATTTATAGCTACAGCTTGTGGAAATTTCTAAGGAAAAACCCTAGTCTATATTTATAGCCTCAAAATTTCTAGCTTCAATGACGTCACGGTACTGGACACTGACAACAATGTTGCAAGCGGCTGACCTCAATCGGGCGGAACATTGTGGCTGGTGGTTGACCTGAATAGAGACAAAGACATAGAGACGAGGTTAGAGACAGGGTTAGAGACATAGACAGATACATAGGCAAATAAACAAATACATACACACACAAACGCACGCGCACGCACACAAACACAAACAAAAATATACACTTACACAAATATTCTTTAGTGCAGGGACAAGGTTTTTTGTTAAGGCAAAAACAAACACATACACACACAAACGGACGCGCGCACACATACACACAAACACACTCACACACACAATCAAACGTACACGCACGCATACAAACACAAATACACACACAAACAAACGTACGCACACGCATACAAACATACAAACACACACACACACTCCAAACGTTATGTGTTAGCTTAGAATGTAAACGAAGAAGATGAAATTTCACAAAAAAGACACAAAAATATTATCCATCACAACACAATGCTATCCAACATATCATACTCACTATCCGAAATGCCTTGTGTTCGCTTAGAATGTAAGAGAAGGAGATAAAATCTCACAAAATATCTATCCCTTATACCACAAAAAATACTATCCATTACACCCACTATACCATCCATTATATCATACTCACTATCCAAAATGCCTTGTGTTAGCTGAAAATGTAAGAAAAGTAGATGAAATCTCACAAAATAGACTATCTTTTATAGTACCAAAAATGCTATGTGGAAAAACGCTTGTAACTATCTATAGTCACCACTGATAGGAAATTCCTTTGGAAAAACCTAGTATTTACTTTTAGCTACAACTTGTGGGAAATTGCTATGGAAAAACTCACGATCTATTTATAGTCTCATCTTGTAGGAAAGTCCAATGGACAAACCTAGTATCTATTTATAGCTACAACTTGTGGAAATTCCTATGAAAAACCCTAGTATATTTTTAGCCTGAAAAGACAAACCTTATATATAAGGACTCCTTAGCGTCTAAAATTTAGTCATTTGCAAGCTTGCAATGAAGATGAAACGAACGCATGATTTCATTGAGAAAGAAGATGAAGAAGGTAAGAGGCAGAAACGTGACCTTTCCACTTACACAGTAGCTGAAGTCTTGGCTCAAATCCATGCCAGCGATTTCGAAGATGACACTAGTGAGCCAGAATCCAGACCCAAAGAGTTTACATCAAATCAAGATTCACCACCAGTAACCCCTGAAAAGTACTACCACATTCGAGAGACGGATAAACACTCCTCTAGAAAATTTAGAACCACAGCCTACACGTACACGGTGAAGTTTAAAGATTTCAAGTCCGACGTACCACTGGAGAAAGCAGAAGAGTTCATCACCGATGTGTTGGATTCTTTGTTAACCACACTGAAACAGCAATGTCGAGCGAAAGAAGATGATCGCTTGACACTTTCCATTTATCACGACAGTCTGAAGCCCCCCGTTTGGATTGAGTTTAGCAGACCATCAGAATTGACACCTCTAAAGTCATCGACCAGATTCAACACGTGCAGCAGCCTAACGACAAGTTTCACATCACCGATGGAAAAGCGACACTGTACATGACCCACGTTTCTCTTCCCAAAGGGAGTGGACAACGCAGAAAGGTGTTATTGGTGGATGACCTTCTCAGCATCAAGCGCAGCCTCGTTCAGATTAACAACCCTCAAGACAAGATGTGTTTAGCCAGGGCCATCGTGGTGGGACGAACGTATGCCGAGAAGAATGACACGGCAGAATGGAATAGAGCCTGGGAGAACATTCGAAAATCGAACCGAGGCAAACAACGAAAAGAAGCATAACTCCTGTTACAGCGAGCGGAGCTATCTAAAGACACACCCTGCGGCATTCTTGAAATGCAAAAATTGCAAGACGTCTTGGCTCCACGCTACACCTTGAAAGTACCTCCTCATCCTTCTCAAGAAGTGCGCAGTCCTCTGTTGTTTCGAGGCAAAAATTTCAAAGACGGAAAATACATTCATGTCTATCATCACGATGAACATTTCTATGTCATTATCAGTATCATCGCATTCCTGGGATACGGTTATTATTGTGAGAAATGTGACAATGTTTGGCCTCTGAACCCTGTCTTGACGAAGGACAACAAAGAGTGCATTGTCCAACTTGCCAGGTACTTTTGTGAGCCCAACCTGTTACCAAAAACATCTGAAAATGCAATGTTCACAGCAGAAAAGTGCTTGTCAACTCCTGAGATTGTGCTCTACTTGTGGACAAGTCATACGTAGCAATAATGCCAAGGCACACGTATGTCCAGGAAAGAAATGATGTTACATTTGTCATGAAATCGTGGATTTGGAACACGAATGCTACATTCAAAAATATCAACCCCAACAGAAGGAAGAAGAAGATGACCAGAAGAAGAAAGGAAATTTCATCTTTTTCTATTTCGAATGCATGCAAGAGACTGGCATTCACATTCCTAATTTCTGCGTGGCTCATCGAGCGTGCGAGAAGTGCATCCAAGAACCTATCTTTTGCCATTGCCCTCACTGCAGCAAGATTCCTGGAGAACGTGAAAACATCTTTCGAGGACGGAACACGCTGACCGATTTCGCTCAATGGATCTTAGACCCCATCGACGAGACGTGGAGCCAAGAGGACATCGAACATTACGGAGATTGTCGTTGCAAGACCACGGTGATGGCTCACAATTTCTCGGGATATGATGGACAATTGCTTCTGAAATACTTTGCGGAACAAGTCACCGAACGTCCGAAAGTGACTTTGAACGGAGCCAAAATCATCTCCATGCACGTGGGCAAGTGCATTTTAAAGATTCGATGAGTTACTTGGCCATGCCATTGAGCCAAATTCCTAAAACGTTTGGAATGACAGAAATGGCCAAATTTTATTTTCCGCACTTTTTCAATACCGAAGCCAATCAACACGTCGTTCTGCCCCATTTGCCTGATGCTCACTATTACGACCCCGACAACATGCGTACCGAACAACGAAAAGCTTTCTACGCTTGGTACCACTCTCACGCCTCGGACCCCTTCGACTTTCAGGAAGAAATGTTAAAATATTGTCGATCCGACGTGGACATTTTACGGCGATGCTGTGAAAAATTTCGAGAACTCTTAATAGAGCACGGAGGGATCGATCCTTTGAAAGAAGCCTGCACCATTGCCAAAGCGTGTTCCTTAGTGTACTGCAAACGATTTATGCCCTAGAAGACCCTGGCTATCATATGCCCTGAAACGACGAACTTTGTCAAACGTCAATACTCGGTCAAAGCCCTACGCTGGCTACATTACTTGTGTGACAAGGAAGACAAATGGATCCAACACGCCCGAAACGGAGGAGGTGAAAAGACCATCGGAAGGTATTCGGTGGATGGTTGGGACTTAGAAAACCCTAAGATCGTGTACGAGTTTAACGGATGCTTATTTCACGGATATCCAACCTGTTACCCTCAACGGTATATCCAAAATCAGTTTTTACAATGTACCATGGAAGACTTGTACGAGGCCACTTGTCAGCGACGCTTACAGTTAGAACAGCAAGGATACCAAGTGGTGGAAATGTGGGAACACGAGCACGACCATCGTTTGAAAACCGGTCCCGAGTTTAAACGCATTGTGGAAAGTTACAAGTTGGTGGACCCTCTGAACCCACTGGACACTTTATATGGTGGACGGACGAATGCCACCTGTTTGTTGTACCACGCCGACGAGGAGAAAGGAGAAGAAATCAAATACTAGGACGTGTGTTCGCTGTATCCTTACGTGTGCAAATATTGTCAATTGCGAACGGAACACATCAACCTGGACAACAATGTTCGACAATACGAAGGATTGATTAAACACAAATTCTTGCCTCCCACGGACTTGTACCATCACGTTTTACCTCACCATTGCCAAGGAAAACTGATGTTTCCCTTGTGCCGTACTTATGCCGGAACGTGCAACCAAGACCAACCTTGTCATCACACTCAGGAATAACGCACCTTGATGGGGACATGGGTCAGCGTGGAATTGTTTAAAGCTCTGGACCTAGGATACCAATTGTTAGAAGTGTACGAAATTTACCACTTTTCCAAGACAGTAAAATACCACAACGGCGACGAGACTCAAAAAGGCATTTTTGCAGACAACGTGAATGCCTTTTTGAAACTAACACAAGAAGCTAGCGGCTACCCTTCCTGGTGCCACACTCCCGAAGGCCAGAATAAATTCAAAGAGAAATACTTAGAGCAGGAAGGCATCACTTTAGACCACATCGAGAAAAACGAAAGAAGGCGATCGTTTGCCAAAGTGATGTTAAATTGCTTGTGGGGCAAAATGGCACAACGACCGTGTTTACCCACGATGGAGTATTTGACAGAACCTTCCCGCTACTTCCAGATGATTCACTTGATCCTGGTCAATTAGGAAGAAGAACTGCACTTTGTACAAACCAACAAATTTGGAAATGTCGTCATTGCGGCTTACGTGACAGCCTATGCTCGCTTAAAATTGTACGAAGCTTTATAACTGTTAGAAGATCGTGTGCTGTATTTTGACACGGACAGTTGCATCGACATCGATCGCTTGGGTCACATTATCCCTGACATCGAAGGAGACCGTTTAGGAGAGGATAAACATCTTAAAGTAACCACCTAAGAACCACACACGATTGTACGTTTAGCCACACACCAAATCGCCAGTCGACCTTTGGAAAAACTGTATCAAATCGTGCACCAGAAGCAAGTGCGATTTCCCAACCACTTCACTTTACCGTATGGACATGCTGATATTGTTCAGCATATAAAAATGGCCAACGTCCAAGACCAATAGTTCGTTGTAACTACAATTACCAAACGACATTGATGAATCACACGAGATTCAGAATGCTTTGGATGCCACTCATTCTACTTACAAGGTGACCATAGTACACCGAATTGCACAGGAAGAGATAGAGAATTACCAAAATCATTTACACGAACAAATCATGGTTCAAGAGGAAACTTCTGTGCGACGTGTGGTGTGTGAGTTAGTGACTAAACAAGGTTGGTACGGCACTGAAATAAAACGGATTCTGTGCAAAAAGTACGCTTATTACCTTCAACACAAGAGGATATAAAAAACTGGCTACCATGCCACGACCTTTATCATTAGTGATACAACTGTTGCCGTGGAAAGAAATCAATGACAGTATTCAGACTGTGGTAGATTACCAACTCATTCTACGATCAATGTATCCAATGAATTGGGGTCGTCGTGTAGTGTGTGTCTTAGTGACTTGCTTTCTGAGATTTCGTTTACCAGCCGATTCCTTGTGGACGATCTGTACTGTGAGGTACCATCCCCGAAAGGCCATTTTGGGAGGATCCGTGTGTGTGACTGTACCAAGTATAGAGATTCTAAGAACATTGCCCACTGTTCCATGGACATCACACCCTCGTCACCAAAAATATTGTACAGTGACTTGTTTATATTCCACTTTGATCGTTTTGATATTGTCCTTTATCGATGTACTTAACCAGTTTGGCTTTTATGTATTTTTGTCTTTCGTATTCCATTTTAAAACTGTTTTTGAAATTTACGTGTTCTGAAAAAAGTATAAAAACTCTTGTCTTGTCTGTCTTCGTTTCAAAAGTGACATTCCCTGCACTATGGCTATATCTGCTGTCTCTTCCTCCACTTTTAAAGTCATCGACAAAAACTTAGATCCTGCCAGGTGGGAGGCCTTGTATCTTCGCCATCCTTTTAACATGTTGATTGCTGGACCAAGCGGTTCAGGCAAAACCGAATTTGTTAAACGTTTAATCGAACAGAAAAATCATTTGATCGATCGTCCACCTCAACTTATCGTGTTGTGTTACAAAGAGTGGCAATCGGCGTACAGTATCTTGCGAAAAAGTCAAGTCGTTTCCATCGTGTTTGTGGAAGGCATTCTGTCGAAGACGACGTGATCTTATCTGACCCCAGTCAAACACATCTGGACATCTTCGACGACATGTTAGGAGAAGACGAAGAAGAAATTAAACTGTGGTTTACGCGCAAAGGGCATCATCGTAATGCCAGTGTCATTTACATCACTCAAAGTTTGTTTCAACAAAGTAAAGCCCATCGCACCATCAGTCTCAATGCTCATTATGTGGTGTTGTTTAAAAACCCTAGAGATAAATCGCAAATGCAAGTGTTAGCCAAACAGTTAGGAATTCCTTGGCTGACACATGCGTACGACGATGCCATTCAAACCTCTCACGCTTAGTTACTAGTGGATTTAAAACCCACTAACCCCGATTATTTGCGATTTCGTACCCATCTGTTTCACCACTGGTGCCAAGACTGGGGGCCTGTCGTGTACACGTCCCCGTCGACTTAACAAAAAAAATCTATAAAAACCTCGGACACTTTTGACCTGTCTCACACATCGTCAACATGACGTCCCTTCAGTCTCATCTTCTCGCCAAATTGATTGGTGCCTTCTACGGCATCAGTCTCGAACAAAATCCACAAATACGTGCTCTTGTCTTAGAAGCCAGTCTCAGAGAAGTCTTTCGATGGTTTACGGTGACAGCATCAAACCAAACGCTTTATTGAGAGAAACAAAGTAGCCTTGACGCAACTGGCATATCCCCGCATCAACACTCAAACCAAAAAGCAAATCATTTTGAAACCTGGAGGTAGTGCTTCTCTAGGAGGTGTCATCATTCGCTCCCTCTTAAAATGGGATCCCAATGCCCCCAAAGTCATCCCCAGGGAAAAAAGTCACTTCCCGATTCCAACGTACCCAGAAGAAAAGAGCTGTGGTGTCAAGACCAGGTGACAGCCTCAGAAAAAGAAAAGTCTCCAGAAAAAGAGAAAGAAAAGTCCCCAGAAAAGACCCCAGAAAACAGCTTCTACCCGCAAGAGAGTTCCTTCGGCCAGGACGCAACCTTACATCCTCAAACCACGACCTGCAACGACGGTGACCGCGTCTCCAGTAGCCTCAGGTTCTTCCACTTCTCCGTTGCTACTGATGCCCGCCAAGCCCAAGTTCACACACGTCTTTACTAATTTGATAAAAAAAATGGAAACCCGTGTCTCCAGGAACTCCTCCTCAAGCCGTGAAACCCTCCATCACTTTAGCTGCTACATCAGCTGCTCACAAAGTACTCTTGTCCAAAATCAAAATCCAAGAGAGATCGGGCATGTTACGTAGTTTATTGGATTTATCCAAGCAAGAACTGTCCCGATTTAATCCGGTGCGAACCCCTCCTCGACGCGTGATGCCTGCCGTGCAAATGATACGACGGACGGACAATCAGTGGTGACGTATTCCGCTATAAAAAAAAGACATGGGTCAAACGATGGGTGTCAGTGTTTTTGTGCTTCGAAACCAGGATGTCAACCCCCAGAAGCCATCCCTCTTCTATCCCCAAAGGATAGAAAAAGGAAAGGACTGCCTTCTCGTTTAGCCAAACATTGGGACGTGTTGTCCGTCCTGTCCAAAGCTTCTCCACCCATGCGAAAACAACTGATTCAAACCTCCTCCATGGATGTCGTCAATGTCGTGTGCGACTGTTGCCTGAATGTCTTGAAAGGCACGATACCTTTGTCTCAACGTCAGAAAGAATGCTTAGCAAAGTATCGACACGGTCTTCACCAAATGGTCCAAAAGAAAATACCCATCCGTCAAGAAAAAAAGATGTTAGTACAACGCGGAGGAATTTTGCTCATGTTGTTAGGACCCTTTCTGAAAGGAGTATAGGGAACAATGCTGGGACGACTCGTGGGAGCAAAATTAAAAAGGATCAAGAAGATAAAAGGGACCTATTGGGCCAAAAGATCTCAGACGTGAGCTTTGGAATCTGATGGAATTACGAAAATTGACTTTAGTGCCTTACAAAACGATGGATTTACCTCCCAATCCTCATTTGACCGAGATGTCCCAGTTACAACACGAATTGGAATCGTTGATGAATCTCAGCGATTTGTCAGAAACGGAAAAATCGGAACGGTACGGTCAAGTGTTGCAACGACTTCAACTCTTTCACCAGATTGCTTTAGACGAAACAGCCCCACCGACTCTGAATGATTTTAAGAGCCTGATGAAATGTCCACCACCACCACTACCACCCCCACTGACCAAGACAGAGGCAGCCCCACGGATGCGTGAGGACGAAGAGGCACGAGAAGTCTTTCAAACACTGTTAGCAGCTCCTATCCCTAGTAAGATTTCAGCGTCTTTGTTGACCGCTTCCCCCACACCCCAACGAGAAGGACTTAAAGTTTGGGTTAAAAAAATGATGTCCACTCCTCCTCCGACAGAAGTCAAAATGAAAGAAGAGAAACGAGAACTGAAAAAAGAAAGAAAGACAAAAGCCAATCCATTATCACCACCACCACCACTACCACCACCACTACCGTCGACTTCTACTCACGTGGCAAGTCGAACACGTAAAGACGTTTCCAATCCACCACCACACCCCATCCAACGTAGCATCAGTAAAGAGTGGGTGACTTATTAAAAAAAGTCATGATAGAGAATGTGTTAGCCAGCATTTACTACGATCCATCCCATCCTGCCGGATACGGAGGAGTTCAGAAATTGTATCGTGCTGCCAATACCCGACTGAAAAGTGTCCGTTTACCTCAAGTGCAACGATGGTTACAAGAACAAGCCACGTACACCTTACACAAACCCATTCGACGAAAATTTTCCATAAGTCGCACACGAGTGGAGGGCATCGATAGCCGATGTCTCTCATTTGGTCACCTACAGTCGTGGGTACAAATATTTGTTTTGTCATCGACGTCTTTTCCAAAGTTGTCTGGGTCGTGTCATTGACTTCCAAATCGAGCACTGTTAGCGCGAGCCCTAAAACTGGTGTTGAAACAAAGTGGTCGTCACCCTCTTCGATGGCAAACCGAGAAAGGCACAAAATTTCTGAACCAAGCTTTCCAAAAAGAATTAAAGAAACGAGACATTCATTTTTTCACCACCGAGAATCCCGAAACCAAAGCCATCTTGGAACGTTTTCAACGCACCTTGAAAGAACTCATGTGGAAATATTTTACGCATTAACACACTCTCAAGTACATCGACGTCATACCGCACCCGAACCAAGCGTACAACCAATCTTACCATCGGAGCATCGGATATGCCCCCCCAAGAAGTGACTCCCGACAACAAACTGACCGTCTTTGAGCACCTGTTTGGTTCGTCCCCGACTGCGACTGTCCCCAAGAAAGGTAAAGTGTGGACGACGGGAGATTGGGTATGCACTGGCGTAGCCAAACGCACTTTCGACAAAGGTTACTTACCCAACTGGTCCACCGAATTATTTCGTGGCACTTTACGAGTGCGTGGTCGTCATCCTCCCGTCTTTAAATTGGAAGACATAAACGGGGAATTGTTAATAGGAACTTTTTACTTGCCCGAATTACAACGCGTGACCAAAAAAGAAGACGAAGTGTACGACATCGAAAGCATTCTCGATCGAAGAACCCGTAAAGTGGGAAAACGACGTGTCAAAGAAGTCAAAGTACATTGGAAAGGATATCCTCCCAGTTTTGACTCTTGGATCGGCGCTTCGCAAGTCATGGACTATAAAAAGAAGTGACCATCACGCCTTTCAACACAGCCTCAACCACCACAGTGACCACTCCTTCACCCAGTTCATCTGTTCAAGATCTACAAAAGAAATCCATGTGGGTGTGGTGTGGAGAACGTGTGCCTAAAATGCACATCGTCTTTTTTGCCGAATCTTTGTAGTGTATTGTTTCATCAGTGCTGCCATTGCGAATTTAAGTTGGTAATAAGGAGACAAACAATTGTGGACCATTTTACTGAGCAGTTGCATCGGTTACCTTCCTCCCAATCCTTTCCTGAAATACTCGAACGGGAACAAGAGGAGTCTTGCGTCCAACGTCAGTCACCTTTCTAACAGTCACCACCAAAACAACAACAATCCTCTTTTAGACACTCCTCTAACCTCCAGTGACCCTCGGACAGCAGAACTCTGGAATTATAAAGAACCAATTTTACTTAATGTTACCCAGTGACAGTTCCATGGATGTGTTTCCCCATAATACTTTATGCTGTTTCACAGCCAAATTACCTCAGGCCAACCACTTGGATCACGAGGTCCATTGCGAAGTGGCTTTGGCTTTGGTCCAAATAATTCACCCTACACAAATCAAAAACATCACTGAAAATCAAAACACTTTGGAGGTCGAAGTTCTGAACGATCAAGTGCAAAGATACTTGAATGAAAACGAAACTGTAGATGCCTCTATGAAACGACAAGTGCCCCCCAATACTCCAAGATACATCTACCTGTTAAAAATTCCCTCAGGCTATTACTTTAGTTGTCAACATCAGGTGGACACGATTGCTGCCAAATTCAATGCGATGTTGGGCAAAACCTTGGACAAAACCAAACGAAGTGTCACCCTCGAGTACCATAAAGTGGCTCGTCGCCTACTGATGAAATTTTCGGATTCCAAAACGTTAGCCATGACATTTTGCCCTGAACTGTTTGACATTTTGGGTGGAGACCTCAAGATGATCAAGGATCAGAACATACCACCCATCGCCAACAACTTGACTTTTGCGAAGTTTTTTCAATTCCCGGTAGAACTGAACCAAGGACTAAATTTGATCTTTGTGTACTCCGATGTGGCGGAGTACAACGTGGTGGGACACACCTCCGTACCGTTACTGCGAGTCATTCCTTTCAAAGTGGATTCTGCCACGACCGCTGACGAGGAAGGTGGAAACACCTATCACGTTCACTGTGAATTTGTACATTCTCCCTATTGGACCGTCAGTAAGTCGTATTTCGACATTGTTAACGTTGCTATAAAAGGAGATCTGGGACAAAAAATTCCATTCACCAAAGGAAAAGTCACGATGAAACTCCATTTTCGAAAGCGATTTTCTAACAACTTGTAAGTCATGTATCCTGTGTACCGAGGAGTCGCTCGACAGCGAGGACATTTTTTAGGAGATATGCTGAAATCGGCGTTTCGTTCGGTAGCCCTCGTTTTGCACGCCTTGAAATATGCCGCTTTGACGCAAGGCAAAGAATTTCTCCAAAATGTCATCATTGACAAACAAAATCCCAAAGAAGCTTTCTTGAGAGCAGACAAAAATGTCTTGCTTCAAACGGGCAATGACATTTTGGGCCGACGAGAAACTCCTATAAATGCCTTGGACGCTGCTAAGCCAGACATTCCTGCTTCCCTGACGCAACAGCAAGGGCAGGGCAGAAAGAGATGACGACGAAGACACCCCTTCAGAGGCCTTCACACCCCCAGAGCTAGAAAGACCAAGAAAAGAAGAACCGTCCGAGAATTAGACGGTTTTGATTATTAAATCACAGAGAGAAAAAATGATCCACCGAGAGTCTTGCGAATGTTTCAAGTCGGAACTGGATCTGTTTGCTATGCCACCCACGACAATGACGATGCAAGAAACTCAATGGGTAGAATTTCACCCCATCTCCTCTTTGACAACCTCAGCCCCATCGAATTTGAAATCAAAGGACATCCAGAAGATTACATCGATCTGAATAGCAGTTACTTGTACCTGAAAGTCAAAGTGATTAAAACGGACGACACTGCTCCAGTGGCCGATACTAGAGTAGCTCCCGTCAACAATTTCATGCATTCCTTGTTCAGCGAAGTGGATTTGTACTTGAATAACAAACTAGTCAGCAGCAGCATGGATACTTACCCTTACCGAGCGTACCTGGAAAATCTCTTGACGTACGGAAAAGAGGCCAAGAACACTCATCTGGATGCTTGCGTGGTATGAAAATCCGACACAGCAGGCGAGGACAAGTTTAACGACACAGCTGTGACAGTAGCTGACGATCATCACAATGAGGGCTTTAACGACCGTCTAAAGAAAATCCTGCAAGGACATAGTTTAGAACTGATGGATCGTTTTCATTTGGACATGTGGTTGCAAGAAGAGTATTTGCTGAACGGAGTGGATATTCGCTTGAGACTGAATCGTAGCAGTACCGTTTTCCATTTGATGGCCCATGCCAACGTGTTCAAAACCATCATCCAAGAAGCCGGACTGTACGTACGACGCGTGGAAGTGTTATTTAAAATCGGAAACTACATCAGTCACACTTTGAGCAGAACTACCGCCAAGTAACCGATACGACGAGTGGAAGTGAAAACTTTCACCATTGCTGCAGGACTCCGATCCAAGATCAAAGATCATCTGTTCCAAGGACAGTTATCCAAACGTTTAATCGTTGGTATCGTCAGCAACGAAGCCCTCAACGGAGCCGTCACTGCCAATCCTTTCCAGTTTAAGCACTACAGAGTGTTCAAGATCTAAGTCAGTCGCAATGGAAAACATTGTGCACCAGACCCTTCGAACCTAAGTTTGCCGAGAAGAATTACTTGAGATCGTACTTGTCCCTGTACGAAGCCAGGGGACAGTTAGGAACCAACAGCAGCCATGGCATTTCGAACGATGATTATGCAGGAGGTTATGCTTTGTGGGCCTTTGATTTCACTCCAGACCAAGGCAGTGACGAGGGACATTTCCACCCTATAAAATCTGGTCAACTGCGTGTGGAATCTCGGTTTGCAGAAGCTCGAACCGAGACGGTGAACGTCATCCTGTATGCCGAATTCGACAACACTCTAGAAATCAACAGTTTGAGAGAAGTCATTCTAGACTATTAGAAGCTATGGAAGACTTTTATCCCTCTTTGAATGTGGAGAATCTTTGAAAATGGAATGCAAGGATATCTTGGAAGCAGAACCACCCACCAAAAAAGACAAAGATGAAGAGAACATGTTGCCCATATGGCTGTCTATCTTGACTTCACAACGTTGTCGACCTTGTCAAAAATGTGTTTTTTGAAAAAAATTGTTATATGATGTGTTGGTTAATGGTTGGTTAAATAATAATGTTGTGAAAAAAGTGTTGGTGGTTTGTTTTAGAAAAACCCCACTGTGAATATTTGCTCTTTGACATCTCTCTATTACTCACCATGAGATAAGCTATAGCGTTTTGACCCTACAAAACCGTAGGGATGTTTTCTGTCGCGTCGGCGCTTGAGCCCTATAAAGCGGGGCGGTCTCCAGTCTGACCAGCCATAGTTGACTCGTCAGCCTATGAAAATGCCTTCAAGACTAGTTAAGCTGAACGAAGCCTACATGTATTTACATCGTGTCAGGCAAAACCTGATACCCAAGCCTGATGAGATAGGGAATGTCAGGATGCTGAAAGTGGCCCAAGACCTGATAGAAGAGGTGTTTAAAGACGAAATCAAGAAGGAACAAGAAGAATGGACCGAGAAGTACAGACTTCAGAAGCAGGGAGAGCAGCAACAGCAGGAGCTTGACAGAGACTTTGTGGACTGTCGAGTGGACACGAAAGAGTTCTCCTTCTCCTTCTGCAGAAGCAGACCCTATCATGTGGGAAAGTCTGCAGTCAGACGGGGATGCAATCGTAGACGATGAGAGATTGCCATAACCCCCTCAACAAAACAGCCTTTTCAGGGCTACCCCAACAATCTAGAAAAGAGATAGTAGTCAAATTGCCAAACTATTGTCTGTCTTTGTGTGTTTGTCTGTAAGTTAAAAAATAGAAGTGTGTCTATAAGCTCTTTGTTTCTCTAACTTGTAAGAGAGTGTGTGTGTACTTTTGTTTGTGTGCGTATGCGTGCGCGTACGTTTCTGTGTATGTGTGTATTTGTTTTGCATGCGTGCGCGTATGTTTGTGTGTGTGTCTGTATGTGTGTTTGTATGCGTGCGCGTACGTTTGTTTGTGTGTGCATTTTTGTATGTGTGTGTTTGTATGTTTGTATGGGTGTACGTACGTTTGTTTGTGTGTGTGTGAGTTTGCTTGCGCGTACGTTTGTTGTGAATGTATTTTTATTTGTGTTTGTATGCATGCGCGTACGTTTGTTTGTGTATGTGTTTGTATGCGTGAGCGTATGTTTGTTTGTGTGTGCATGCGCGTACGTTTGTTTATGTGTGTTTGTGTGCGTGCGCGTACGTTTGTGCATGTTTGTGTGTTTGTGTATTTGTGTGCGTACGTTTGTTTGTGTGTATTTGTGTTTGCGTGCGCGTAAGTTTGATTTTTTGTGTTTGTATGAGTGTGCGCACGTTTGATTGTGTGTGTGTGTGTTTGTTTGAGTGAGCGCAAGTTTGTGTGTGTGTGTGTGTGTGTGTGTGTGTGTGTGTGTGTTTGTGTGCACGTGTACGTTTGTGTGTGTATGTTTGTGTGTATGTGTGGGCACGTACGTTTGTGTGTATGTGTCTTTGTGTGACTGTGTTGTTTTTCCCTTAACATAAAACCCTTGTCCCTGCACAATTTTCCTTCCCACTACGAGATCCCATGCTCGCTTCAGCTAAATCTCGGAGCCTCTTCAACAGGTCTCTTCGTCTTACTTACCGACAACTTAGCGATACTATACGAACAAATATAGGGACATAGATAAGGGACATTATAGAGACACATTTAGGGACATTGTAGGGACATTAAAGCTACGCAAAATTTTTAATCCGCATAGCTATAGTGTACCTAATCATATGTCCCTAAATACCCAAATATTCTAAAGCATAACGGATCAGATAGACTAGCTCAGCGGACTACTCAGATCTATAAATAACTTGTGTATAATTAACTACGAGATCTCCTGCACGGTTCAGCTGAAGCTAGGAGTGTTTGTATGTTTGTGTGTTTATTTTTGTGTGTGTATGTGTTTGTTTTTTCCTTACCAAAAAGCCCTTGTCCCAGCACTAAAGAATATTTGTGAAAGTGTGTGTATTTTTGTTTGTGTTTGTGTGCGTGCGCGTACGTGTGTGTATGTGTTTGTTTTATATGTCTGTGTCTCTATGTCTCTAACCCTATCTCTAACCACGTCTCTACGTTTATGTCTCTATTTGTCCTAGAGTAGTGGATATTCAGGTCAACCACTAGCCACAATGTTCCGCCCGATTGAGGTCAGCCACTTGCAACATTGTTGCGAGTATCCAGTACCGTGACGTCATTGACGCTAGAAATTTTGAGGCTATAAATATAGACTTGGGTTTTTCCATAGAAATTTCCACAAGCTGTAGCTATAAATAGATACTAGCATTTTACAAAAGGAATTTCCACAAGTTGTGACTATAATAGATAGTGGGTTTTTCATAGGAATTTCCACAGGTTGTAGCTATAAATAGATACATGGGTGTTTATCCATGATCGTCGTAGTCTAAACCAATGGTGTGATAGATTGATGTTCATCAATCGTCGTATGTGTGTTTATTTATAAATCTATGCGCATGTATGTTTGTGTGTTTGTTTGTTTGTGTGTGTGTGTGTGTTTGTGTGTGTGTGTGTGTGTGTGTGTGTGTGTGTGTGTTTTATATGTCTATGTCTCTGTCTATGTCTCTAACCACGTCTCTATGTCTATGTCTCTATTTGTCCCTAACTAGAGTAGTGCGTATTCAGATCAGCCCCTTGCAACATTGTTCCAGTGTTCCGTCCAATTGAGGTCAGCCACTTGCAACATTGTTGCCACTGTCCAGTACCATGACGTCAATTCCTATTGTCTCTAGACAGTCTCAACCTATGTTAAACTTTCCCTTGTCCCGCTATAGTCCCGCCCAGGTTAAATTTCCCTATGTTAAATTCCCATTGTCCCTATATTCCAAACACCCTTTTTTAATATTAAAGTCCCATAGTTCCTCTATCATCCCCCTTTCCTACTCACAAATAAACGTTAGGCACTATAGGGTGGTCCCAAACCTAGACTGTCAGGCCCGGCAGCACAAGGTGGCAATGTTTGGAAACAAATATTAAGAACAAAACCCTTTGTTTGGAGAGCCCAAAGGAGGAGAGGGACCAGACACAATAGTTTCCTTTTCTTGGAACTCATTTGAGTCTTTTGGAATTGTGAGTTCATTGTTCTGTCTTCGCTCTTAGGACAAGAAGGGACAATCACTTTTATATCTCTTTGACCAAGGAAAGTCCATTGCCCAGTCAGATGACCAGTGACTAATACCTAAACTGAATGTTTGGTGTCTACAACCAGTACCCAGTTACCAGTGATAAACACCTGGTGATTGGTACTTGTTGCTAAAACTAGTGCCCAGTGACAGGTTCCCAGAGTCTGGTGACCAGTTATCAGTGACACCATGATGTGGCACTGATTACTACTCACAGTAGCTGATGGACTTCTTTACATTGTGAAGCTGATGGACTTCTTTACACTGTGAAGCTGATGGACTTCATTACACAGATTCTTCTTTTATGGGAGTTGGCGACCTTCTTACCCTGGAAAGTAGCATTGAGGGGATTACTTTTGTATACCAGGAAGTGCCATTGACCCGTCTTGGAAATAGAGCGGGTCTTTCTGAGAAAAACGAATGTGCATCCTGTCTTTCAGCCTTTATAGGAATGGCAGCTTTTTCTTGAATCTCACACCACATCTGATGGTAAGGCTCAAAAAGGACTTTTATCTGTTTCAGCACACATAGTGCACACCAAGCATGGGGTGATTGTCCCAAGCAGCCTTCTCATGGACACATTTGCTAACTCCTTGTGGCATACTGAAAGGAAATATAAAAGCACACAAACCAGAACAAATATATGGTGGGTAGTACTAACTCTAACACTGGTTACTAATCAGGGAATACAATATGTAGAAGTACTAATTCATTAGCAAATGCACACAAATCCTCAAAGGGACACAGATAATGGTGAAATATTCTATGGATGGAGCCAAAAGGTCAAATGCAGCACAAATATATATATATATATCGCAAGGAATAAAAAACATTTTGGTCCAGTATTTGGTAGAAAAGAGTGTTTTGGATAAAGGTGTTTTGGTTTCGATCAGTAAGTCTGTATCAGACTCTGACATAAAAGTAGAGGAATTAAAATTAAAATACAAGATGGAATTAGAGTTAAGAAAGCTGGAACTTCAGAAAGATAAAGAAGAAAAACAAATGCAGTTGCAATTGGAGAAAGAACAAATGCATTTGCAGAAAGAAGAAAAACAAATGCGATTACAATCTGAGAAAGAATAGAGAGAGAGAGAGAAAGAGGAAAAACAGATGCAAATGCAGTTACAAGCGGAGAAAGAGGAGAGAGAGACAGAAAGAAGAGAAACAAATGCAATTAGATAAGGAGGAGAGAGAGAGACAGATGCAAATGCAAAGAGAAAAGGATGAAAGCGAATTTCAAATTAGGTTAAAAGAATTAGAGCTGACAAGTGAAAGGCACGTTCCCACTTCAAATACAAATTCAAGTTTTGATCTTACTAAGAATATTAGGTTAGTGACCCCTTTCAGAGAAAAAGAAGTAGACAAATATTTTCCTCGTTTTAAAAAAGTTGCGGAAAATTTGAAATGACCAAGGGAGCATTGGACTCAATTATTACAATTTGTACTTATTGGTAAAGCTAGTGATATTTACCAATCACTGTCAGTTCAACAAAGTGCTGACTATGATGTGGTTAAGTAATGCATCTTAAATGGTTATGAGTTAGTCCCTGAGGCTTATCAGCAAAAATTCAGGAACTATAAAAAGAAGCTGTACAGACTCATGTCAAATTTGCAAGAGAAAAAGAGCAGTTATTTGATAGATGGTGCTTAGCCAAGAAAGTTGATCAAGATTATGAAAGTCTCAAACAACCTGTATTACTTGAAGAGTTCAAGAACTGTGTCCATAGTGACATTAAGACTTATCTTAACTCATAAACTTTCTTAACTCATAAAGTTCCTTTTGTAGGCAAGTCTTCCACTCAACAGTCTTCTGGTAAGAAGGTATTTCAGTCTAATATGAGCTCTTCTAACTCTCAATCTGGCGCAACTTTTAAAAATCAAGCTTCTGATAAGCTTGATAAAAAAATCCTTGTCCCTTCCTACGTGTACCTATTGCAAGAAGAAAGGACACGTCATTTCTGATTGCTTCAAATTGAAATATAAGCATCAGAATCAAGACAGACCTATTCCAAATGCTCTTATTTCTAAGAGGTCAAGGTCACAGTCATGTATTGAAAGCAATATATTTGTTGGGTCTAATAAACCCCAGTCTGATTTTATTATGGAGAATTATGAACCATTCATGTCGAAGGGTTCTATATCACTCATGGATGATTTGGCCAATCCTATCCCTATTAAAATTTTAAGGGACACAGGAGCTTCTCGGAGTCTTTTATTATCAGGTACTCTACCTTTTTCTGAGAAGTCTTCTTCTACTGAGTGTTTTCTTATTCATGGAGTAGAGGGCGGCTTTGTTAATGTTCCTCTCCATTGTGTAAATCTGTCATCAGACTTAGTTTCAGGACCCGTGACAGTCGGAATAGTGTTTTCTTTACCCGTTCAGGGTATTGATTTATTACTAGGCAATGACCTAGCTGGAGATAAGATAGTGGTTAATCCACTTGTAACTGACAAGCCTTGTTTGGTTCAGAAAGTTGATCCTATTGAAAAAGAATTCCCTGATTTATACCCAGTTTGTGCAGTTACTAGAGCTATGGCAAAGAAAGCTCTTGAGAATGATTTTGATAAGGAAAGTATTCCTTTAGCTGACACATGTATTGGTCAGGCTTTTGTTGAGGTCATTTTCATTCCTGGAATTTCAACTTCAATATTCTGTCGTCGCGTATCCGCTGGGCGATAACACAATGGTACAGGTAGATTTGAAATTTTTTCTTTATGTAACAGAAATAATTTCTCTTGCAGTGTATCACGAACTATCTTTCTACTCGCAACTATCAAATCAGCAGGCCTTCACAAATTCCTAAAATCACTCATCGTAGTTTCCTGAATTACTTCACGCATTATCTCACAATGTATTTTATCTGGCTGCAGTCTGATTAACTTTTTAAACTCCTTCAGCGGTTAATAAATAGCTCTATGATCATTATTTGTCTCCTCATAATAATCTACGAACGTTTTTAACCATTCGTGCGGAGACTGTCCAACAAAAGGTGGCGGTTGACCATGATCACCACACATTATCACAGCAGTATTTTTCGTTAATAACCAATCAAGAAACATTTATTAATACTTCCAACGACACCGTACAAATTTCATCCCAAATAATAACCTTAGGAATATATTTTTCACCCATCCGCGATGGAGTCCATGCGTCTCCGCACCATCTAAAGAAACTATGATAAGTTTGAGATATTACTCCACGTTTGTTCATTTCTCTGGCGAGTCTGTGTGTAGGTGTCAAGACAACCACATCTGAACAACTGCTGAATAATTCAATTGCACGAGTTGTTTTACCAGAGCCTCCAGGCCCATTGAGATAAATGGTTTTATATCTGGCCACAGGATCATATACCGATGGTGCTGATGATTTTAATACTTGACTGCTATTCTTATAGTATGTCCCCTTAATTTCAATGTCGGCAGATTCAGAATAACTAAATCTGTTTTCGTGTTTTATTCTCCATTCGCCCCATGATGCATCAGCGCCGATACGAAATTGTTTTAACAAATCCGCATATTTTTTACTTATATAAAATGAATCTGTGGCAACTCTAACCGCGGTATCACTAAATGTGTTTATCATGAGTAAACTGCTGTGACTCACCATCAATATAGCTCACAATTGTACCTAATTTAGTTCCATCCGACAACCAATCATCATTTCGGTTTGTAAGTGTACCTCGCTCCGTTGTATCAGCGATTATAAAATCGAGTTCTGCATCATCTATGATTAATCTTGTACACGCTCGTTTATGATCGCATGAACCACCCTGAGCAAACTTACCGATTATTTTTCTGCCGAGATCCTTTGCAACTTTTTCATTATCTTCTTTTCTGTATTTAGATAAATTATTAAGTTCAGTAATTTCATCCTCGTCAAGATTAAGAAATTCTTTCCTGATATCTTTTTCTGCATCAAACTTATCTGGTTCTGGCAACCAAACTTGTTTCTGCGGACGATACGATATTATCGCTTCACTTACAAACAACGATATTAATATTTTCACATCAATCATATATCGTAATAGTACTATTGGAGCCCAACATTTTTCTGAAAAATATCTTCCAAACCAAGGATAAACAATCCGATGGAGATTTTCCTTAAACTCGAATGACTCTATACAGGCGAATCCAGTCAGTTCAAAATCTGGCAGGGTCCATTTATCGCAAATCTGGTCATCTCGTGTGTTGGATGTCCAAATCTTTTAAAATACTCAGAACACTCTACCATATCAACTGCGATAACATCACTATAATCGTATTTAGTATTCCAGAATCCGCCGTGTCCGTATTCGATACAACTATGTTGAATATCTTCAAGAAATTCCGATCGTGTCGGTTTCCATGAATTTTTCTCCTGAGCAAAGTGAGCAGCAACAGATTGAACAGTAAAACAGTTATTCAGTAATTGTTCGATAACATCAATTATCGTTCGTGTATTTTAACACAAGATTTTTCATTTCTTCGTGGAGTGATTTTGTATGATAAATTTCTCCGCTAGGCCGTGCAGACTGATCATAATTTCCGTCATCGGAACTTTGAAACAGCCAAACAGATACAGGGTCACTCTTACTGATATTTTTGATAAAATTAAATATGCAATCATCATAAAATTTAACTGTTCTGTCTGGTGGAAACATTATTACTTCGGACGTCCATGCGTGTGCGTTATGATCAATAATCATTATCGGAGCTCCACTTGATTCATATTTCGATTTGTATAAAATCTCTCCGGTTAGTGTTTTCACTGTTATTGGAAATTTTAATTTCTTTCCCAGTTCAGCAACGTCGCTGATAGACGCTCCGGTATCTTTAACTGTTTCTGCCAAAGTTATTAGTAGATGGAACAAATTACTCTTTAAATGTGCCACTTAATTTCATTCTTAACAATGCAGGGCGCAGTTAATTGTTGTAGATGTATCTGTATACTTGTACGTATGATATATATGTTCTTTTATGTTTACAATGTTTTACTTTATATCCGTATTTTAATTTAGATGTATGGACTATGTAGTCTGAAATAAAGAATTCTTATCTTATCTTATTTTTTCACGTCTCAGATCAGTTAAACCTTTTCCACGCATCGCGTTTGTGAAGTGTTCTGTAACTGGCTCAGCTACACAATTTATCCTTGATAGTTTCATCGGTTTGAGATCAGCGCTAGGTTTATTTTTTATCGGATACAACACATAAACAACTGCAGTTACAGGATATACTCGTTCATAATACGGTTTGTCAACACCACTCAATGTTCCTGGTTTGGAATTTTTATTCAACGTGACGATGCTACTTGCAACATGTACACGGACAGGATCACGTTTGTCACGGATAATCCAAGTGTCGTCGTCTATCTGCACAAAAAATTATATTAGAATAAAATATCGCTGATCGTCGAGATAGTCAATAATTCTTCCTGCGCGCGAATCATTCATTGTAGCAACGACAACATTTTTGATTCTGAATGTTGACCACATAGGAGCCGCGCCATCGTCGTGAAATTCCTTCTCGGCTTCACGGATCCGATTAGTTATATCCTCGTTCACCAAAGCCAGATCCTGCATCAAAGAACTATATTTAAGTTTCGGTAGTTTGTCAAGATCGAATCTGGCTCTGGAAGGCTTAATTGCAGATAATCTCACAGATTCCTCCATATTATAATTAAGAGAAATATATATATATTTAAATTGAAATATAAGTATATATATAATGATTCAAACAAAGAATAAATGCAAGTGGCTGATGATCGGTTATTCAACTCCTTGTAACAAAACCTGCGTAAATGAATTCTGTGGATATTCAAAGCGTTCGGCACGGGAGTCTAGGACCAAAACCGTGTTTACAGTGTGGAAAAACTCAGTTGTGTGTGCAATGTGGTGGTAAAAAATACAGAGAGCTAAAACGATATTATTATAAAAAATTAACGCCGATGGAGTCGAATCTCCCATAAAAACCGCTGAACATTTTCTGCCTAGATTTTCAAAATAATGATTTAGAGAATAATATTATTATACAAATGCAGCAAAATGAATTGGTAACACATCCCATCATCAAGAATTATGAAGCATCTCGTGATGGTGTAATTAGGAACTGTCGACTAAAAGCCCAGTCGGTTTTATCACTAGTACTGGTTATCTCATGTTCAATACCAAGGGGAATAAATATTATCACTCACATAGGTTTGTGTACGAATGTTTTTACGGAATAATCAAAGATGGTCTTGTGATCGATCACATCAACGGCAGAAAACTTGATAATTCTTTATGTAACTTACAAGCTATTATACAGTCATAATTCTGCACGAGGGGGTACTGGGAAATATTGTAAATTTCCTAGGGTCGTTAAATCTGTAAATGTAGATACAGGCGAAGAAATAATATTTCCATCGATGAATGCAGCTGGAAAATATTTTGATATTCACCCGAATTCAGTACAATAAGTTGCAAATAATATAACCAAATCCGCATTTTCAAAGAAATTTGAACAAAAGATCACGTTTCAGTATACACATATGAGGGGAGATAACTAGGTCAAGCAGATCTCTCTCTCTGAATGAGTAATTAAGCAGTTGTCCCGCTTGTTACTGCGTAAGATTATAATACTGTAGCGATTTATTTGTATGTATGTGTGTGTGTGTGTGTGTGTGTGTGTGTGTGTGTGTGTGTGTGTGTGTGTGTGTGTGTGTGTCGTATTCAGTAACATAACTATCGTCAGTGGATCAGTATAATTTGTAACAGAAAAGGATATTTACATCTTTTGACTCTCCTGATAAATTCAGATCATTCACAAATTTGATGTACATTATCTTGCGTGAATTCCAGGTAAGTTATTTTTAGAACTTCCAGGTACGCAATAGACCTGTATGTACACTCAGCCGCCGCTTAATAGGTCACGCAACATCTGTTTACAGAACTTCCAACGACAAGAGGCAGATTTAGTTTAGAAAATAAAATAAGAATCCACACTGCAGTTTATTCAGCATTAGGTAACTTCTGAAACGTGTGTGAGATTTATTTTAGAAATTAAAATAAATTTACACTCTAGTTTATTTGTTCAGTATAGGTAACTTCATAATAATTTCTGAAACTTGTGCTTGTAAGAATTGTTCAGTGGAGCAGCGTTATAAGGTTGGATTATCATACTGAGGCCTCGGGTTCGATATCCGTGACAGGCGTATCGTCGACGGTGGCGGTACGATGCCAATATTTCTTATAAGTGGGGGCTCCAAGCCCCAAAGGGATTTCATGTAAACCTCCTCACCACGTCAAACAACGTGGTGAGTGCGTTTGATATTGAGGTAGGGGAGGGGATGTACATGAAATTCAATGGCTTAGACAACCCTCTGAATCTCGAAAATTTCGTTTCGTTTAGTGATTTGCTGGGGGGTATTTATGCAGGAGCCTCCAAAAATAAACAGTAGCGTATGTGAGCTCTCAACCTCATTTGAAGGGTACCCCACACAGGGACATTCAAAAAGAATGTCAGCCAAAAATAAAAGCCTCGTGGGGTGCCCCATAACCGCCATAAGAAAGGCATCAATGAAGGGGCCCCGTGAAAGGCAAAAAAGGCAAATGAAGGGACCCCGTGGAATGGTAATCGCTCATGACGCTACTGTTTAGTATTTTTTGTTTTTTATTTTTAAATAAATATTTATTAACTTATTTTTGGTTTTTACTTTATTGTAAGTTTATTTAAATAAATATTTATTTTATAATGAATCATGAAAATATTAATGCTATTATTTCTGCGATTAAAAAATTAAAACATGACGGTATAAAAATATCTGATGAACTTAATCCTCAGAAAATTATTTGTGATTTTGAATCATTGCAACAACGAAAATTTGAAAATAAATATACATTACCAGCTGATTATAGATTCATAAAGTTAATTCAGCAAGCATTGTTACAGTCGCTGGCAATAGTTACAGATACGCAGGTGAAAGTATTTGTCCCCCTCGCACATGAATTATCTCAAGAATACAAAACAAAAAGAATTGTAAATGCTAGTATAAGAATGTTGAGAGAGATTATGTCGGTGATGATTGTGATTTGTGAAAGCGTTGTCACCAGTGACTAGTGACGAAGCTAACACTGTCACCGTGACTGTGGTACCAGTTAAACAAGAAGGATATTTCATTTTTGATTACAGTAAAAAAAAATATTTATTTATTTTTATTCAGATTCTATTTAGTCAGAATGAGATCATAAAAAAATTTATTCAGAATCAGATTTATTTTTTATTCTGATAATATTTATTCAGAATTAGATAATAATATTTACTCAAATCAGATAATAATAATAATAATAATAATAATAATAATAATAATAATAATAATAATAATAATAATAATTATTATTATTATTATTATCCAGAATCAGATAATAATAATAATATTTACTCAGAAAAGTAATATTTGCTCAGAATAATAATATTTATTTTATTCTGATAATCATTCAGATTCTGATTATAATAATAATATTTATTCTGAATTAGATTATAACAATATTTATTCAGAATCAGATTATAATAATAATATTTTTTTTTATTCTGATAATAATATTACTCAGAATCAGATAATAATAATAACAACAACAACAACAACAACAATAATAATAATAATAATAATAATAATAATAATGATAATAATAATATTTATCCAGAATAATATTTTACTCAGAATCAGACAATAATAATAATAACAATAATAATAATAATAATAATAATAATAATAATAATAATAATAATAATAATAATAATAATATTTGCTCAGAATCAGATAATATTTATTTTTTATTCTCATAATAACATTTATTTTTTATTCTGATAATAATATTTATTCAGAATCAGGTTATTTTTTATTCTGATAATAATTTCTTCAGAATCAGATATAATATTTTTGTATTCTGATAATAATATTTATACAGAATCAGATTCAGATAATTTATCTGACAATTGTTTTTGTTTTCCTGGTGTAGATCTTACGATCTCACGTACAGATTAATATTTAATGATTCGTTCCTTAGATCAATCAAGTGTCCGATCTGGTCAGTAAGTTTGAAATGCATCCTTGATAATAGCGGATTATGATCACAACGTAGATAAACAAGATTAATTGGTTCTGATACATTTAAATATCCTGGTGGAACTTGCGGTGTAAATGTGTATAAAATGTATCCTTGCTGGACCTGATTGGATTTTTCAAGATCTACTTGATAGCTGCCATCAATTACGTCACATACTAGATTGACCGCGATCGTTGATGTGATATTTACAATACCAGGTGAAATATGACGGCCGCCACCGTATGGATCGTTGTTGTGTTTGAGTATACCCGGTGGCGGATTTTTTTTCCCTCCATGATTCAAGAATTCGTGGAAAGAGTTCATTGATATCAACAAAATTAGGAACCTTCATTAAAGATGTAAGATTATTGGTTATTTCTTGAATATATACAGGTTGAATAAGCGATTTTAATTTATAATGTATATTTTTAGTTAAAACTTGTTTGATATAATCAAAATCTGATGCAATTTGATTCAAGTGATTAATTGTTGCAATGATACTTTTTTGTGTCCTCGCTGTAGTGTTGTACTATGCAGGTGATAAAATTTTTAACATCGATGGAAACTAGATCAAATTCATCATTCATTGCTTTATTTATATTAATAATGGGAGGTTTATTAAAGAGCCATTCTGGAGGTCCCTCTGTATAAATTTCTTTCAGATGAGGAATTCATTCAGTACCACCGATAAAATATTTATCAACTGTCCATGGACATAGATTTCTATATTCTGGAATCTTTATGAATTTTTTTTTTCATCCATAATAAAATCAGATTTTTTTGGTTCTGGTGGTCCTTGATAAACCGGTGGGACTTCTGGCCAACCTAACACTGATCTGATCGAACTTTGATAAATGTCTACAACGTAGTTGAGAGAATTTATTTCTATTACTGCTGATAATGTTGGCTCGTGAACAGTAATAGCTATTTTTGATTCTTTTCCTGTAATAGATTTAATTCTGCATTGAAACTCATCGTTGATTTGTTCTATTTGATAATTGCCCGTTGGAATACCAACAACTTGCCAATCGGGAGTTCCATCAGGTTTATTCTTATTTGCAAATACTAACGAGTTCTTTGAGGGTAACCCACTGAATGATTTTGATCTGATATTTGTCCAACTGTAATAATCTCACAGTTGTGCTAGTGCTATTTCTTTTGCTAGAATTGCAGTTGGAAAAACCATGCTAAACTCAGGGTTAGTTGAACTTGTTGAAATCATTGTTGTTTTTGGTGGTGCTGTATTAACGACGATCTGTTGTAGTTCTTGCGATGACGACATTATTATTATTATTACTGTTTTAAATCAGGAATATTGATTTGATCTTGCTCCATTATTTTTTCATTAAAAATACTTCATTGTAAGTTTTTATTATCGTTGTGAACTCCTCATTGAATATTTTATCATCACTGAGATACGACGAAATCAACGATGATATTTTAGAATATGCTGACATCGCCGCATGCCGTTTTATTGTGTACTCGTGTAATTTTGCGTTTGTGCATGTAGCTATCTTTTTCGCAATAATACTGAAAATACCAGCAATTGTTGTTGCAGCCAAAATGACGATTGTTACAACTACAGGTGTGGTCATTGTTATTGTTGATAATATCACACCAGTTCCAGCGATGAAAGCAGAAACTGAATACACAACTACGTCAACGACAACCACGCGTCTGCGATATGTTTTTACTTTTACTGTATAATCGTCAACGATATTTTTCAGTTTGGTTTGCCACATGCATACATGATTGTATCTGTACTCCTGAACATTGATCATTATATTTTTATTAAGTAATTAATTGAGGTGTTTCAGCAACAAATTCCAGACACCACCAGTAAGACGCTGCAGTTAATTTTTTTATCAAATGGTTCCAGTATAAATATTTCTTCGGCATCTTTATTTAACACAATAGACACAGTTCCAGAAAAATCATTGGTTGAATGATGCCATGGAAATGTGGCAAATATCCTAAATTTTGCAAAGCTGAACACGGACAGCCTGTACACATCAGTGACTTCCGTGGTGTTTTTGATAGTGTTATTTTGCTGTGACCATATTGATGATCCTGATGATACTGTGTATACTTGTTGGATGATCTGCTTGTGAGGAATTTTAATCAGATTAATTTTTTTTAACGATATCAGGAATTCCACTGACAATATCGTTGAGTCTTGTGTTAATTTCGGAGAGTTTTATATCAACAACCGCTGGACTTTCCAAAAATTCATTAATGGCTCTGTTTATGTTTCTGCGAAAATTCAGAAACGTTTGTACGTGATTAGAAAATTCAGTTCTAAATACAATCATTCCATTGTTGATTGTCGTCAACGAAGTTGTCATTGGGATTTTGCTATCATCAATGTATTTCTTCGTTACAGCATCAAAATCTGATTCTGGTGTTCTGAGATTACTAATTCCATTGTTGCTCATGTCGAGAAATGCACGCATCATACCACCGTTAACTGATATGAACTTGGATTCTTGATCATCGACATATTTTTTTGTTGCAGCGTCTGTGTCCGCGGACGGATTTCCAAGGTCGGTAATTTTGTTTTGTTTCATGACAATATTACCAGTAAAAATATCGCTGGTTTTCTTAGTATAATTGTTGATTGAATTTCCAGAATCTTGTATTCTACCGTTTTCACCAAATACAACAATATTGTCTTTGAGCGCATTTGTAATTCGTACAAGGATGTCTGTTAACCGGATGTTACTTGATTTTAATCACCCTTGTTTATCCTGAAAAATAACGACTTCATTGCTATCTACGCTTGCAAGATTTAAAAGATCATTAATTTCATTCCTGAGATGATCAAGAGTTACATATTTAGACAAATCACCTGTTTGTTGGGTTTTAGTCTTAGCTGATCTTCCGTAAATATCTTCCACTAGATTTACTAATACCTGTTTAAAACGTCGACGACGATGTATGCTCGTGCATGACTTTCTGAGGTGGTGTTGTTGATGATGTTACAGCATCGAGCACGGCGAGTACTTACGGCCACATATTGATGGATCAGTTATTTTTTGTGTTGGTAATGTTGAATACCAGAATGGTGTATTGAGATTATTAACATATTTTAAAAATTCATTTGGTGGTGCCAACCCATAGGAATCAAAATAAACAATTCCACGTGGATCAATTGCGTATGCAACCCAATGAGTACCTGGACCAGAGTTTTTATCGAGATTAATGATACCAGTTTCAACATTGTTTGGTTTGTAAGATACTTGATCACGCATAAAAACACCTCGAAAGTTTTTTATGTTTATTTTTTAGCAGCATTGAGTAAATCAAAATTGGACATAGGAAGAATCAACAAGGTATCATTCCTCTTAGACTGCGACCATATCGTGGGCCTGGCAATCTTAGATGGCCAGGCTGTGGCACATTCGGTGCTCTTAGACGTCTTCCGTGTTGTTGTGCCCATGATCTTTTTTTTATACTTTCTGCGTGCATGATTCCTTTTCCTGTTGCTTTCTTTAATGCCATCCCAGCAGCAGTTCCAACAGCACCAAGTGCAGCTGCTTTTGCAACAGCTGGGGCTGCAGCGGCTATTATTCCTGGAATTGCTGTGAGAAGTGGAAATATACTACCTGTCTTAGCGATGTCTTTAATGGCACCCGCAGAAAGATTAAGTGGCATGCTGGTTTTTGATTGTTTGGCTTCATTGAAGTGTCTGAGTTGACGTTCTGTCAGTGATAATTTATTTGAACCACCTGTGATTTGTTCTTTATTTAGTGATATTTTTACTCCACAGTTTTCTTTTGATACTGATTGTAGTTTTTTAATCTGACCAGGAGTCAGACTGACAGTGACATGATGATATGACATTATAATTATCATAAGTGATCTAATTACATGTTTTCTACTGGGGCATCAATGACTCTCATTCATCCACCAACACCTTCAAGTAACATTGTTTTGTCTGAGAGTATAACAGCGTTTGCTCTATAACCACCAGTGGGCAGTCGAGCTACACGAGATCGAAAGTGTATATCAATGACAGATTGTCTGAACAAATCCAAATGTTCCAACAAAAAGTAATAGATCGGATTCAACATTGTAAAATCCTGCTGCGATATCTGCAAACCAGAATCATCATTCTGATCATATCCCATAAATGTCATCAACAGATGATAAGCACGTGCAACATGGTTATTTTCAAAGTTTTTTTAATATTTCTTCGGATGGTTCTTGTTGTCCATTTATCCTCAGCGAAACCTTACTAACTCCAAGCGTATCAAACACCATTGAGGTACGTTCCTGAGAATCTACTCTGGCATTTTCCTGAAACGCGATGAATATATGTCGTGGTGCTGACACCCCCTGGTGTGATGCTATCTGCCATGTGAATAACCCAGCAGCATTACTTTGAATACTGTCTGTGGTCATAGTCAACCATGACAATATTGATTTACCACCTTGATCCATGAAAGAGAGTAACCGTTGTTCTTCAGCGATCGATGGAGTCGTTGTTGGCATCCACAAAGAAAGTTTTGTCAGCATTACTTTACCTGCATTAACGGCAGCATTACGCCATATTGCATCATTGTTGGTGGCTTTTCTGACAAGTACCACTGTGTGTTTAGCTCTAAATATAACTTTTCTAACATTTCTGCGAAATCCAAATATGTGTGATAGTGGAATCGCACATGAAAATTCTTCATTACTGTTTAACATTCCTCGGCGTGCTGCAAATCCCAAGTTAAAGTTTTCATTTATTGATGCAACTTCAGTTCCAGCTGCATTCATTGTTACATTTCTGTTTTCTGGATGATCAGTTACGTCCTTGTGAAACATCATTGATGGACCAGCTGACCTTGAGTAATCATCAGAGTATCGCGCAAGGCCAAGTATTGTTGTAGCGACGTCAACGTTCTCGAGGCATGATTCAATATTTCTTCCGTCAATCATGTATATGGCGTTGTTAAATAACGCCATAATACCGTTAACAAAACCAACTCGATCACCAACTCTGTAATTTGTATTATCTGCTTTGACGAGTCTACCTTCGATCTCAATGAAAGCCTCAGCTGGCAAGAAATATCTGCTTGTATCCTGAATTTATAATTCGATTCTTCCACGTGCATCAGGTACACGTGCGTCATAAGAATAATACTAATAATCACGCACAGACTCATCTTTGAGTACTGGTGCGTCCATGTCAAATGCAGGATCAGATATACGTTTGAACATCTATATTATTTGTTATCGTCTAACATGAAGACCACTTCCTGCTATTAAACTTGCAGTTATATTCTTTTCTTTTTCTGACATGGGTACACCAGCCAACTCTGCTAGTTTTTTATTTGCAGCTTGATTTATTATTTTACTAACATTTGCAGGCATAACTTCAGTGCTGGGTAATTTTACTGGCTGAGGTTTTCCTCGTATTAATCATGCTAGTCTACCCTTGATTGCTGAGAATGCTTTACTAGCAACATCACCAATACCTTTTTCATGAACAACATCAATAGCTTTCATTCCCAGTTGCTTTGCAATCGGTATTGCTTTTGGGGCTAACCTTCTGAATAGACCCTGAACAATATCACCAAGTCCATCACCGTAGATAGCTTTATACGTAGGTAATCTCAAATTTATCACCCTGACCATTACAGGTCCACGTTGAGCATTATGTATAATCATTTTATTTTCTTGTCACTGATCTAATTGCATACCTTTAATCACTACCATAATCATCAACGATTTTGTCGATGAGAGCCCGGTAAACATTAATATCCATGATACTGCCTGTAAATAATCGTTGACAAACAGCAGCTGCTTCACTGATGATTTCTGGGGAATTATTGCCGGCTCGTTTCCGTCAATCAGAATTTCTAGTCGTTTAACATCGGCAAGGACGTTATTGGGACATGGAGTAATAAGACCACTTCCCCTGGTACCTGTACCAATACCACTTCCAGTTGTTTCTTCTTCCTCAGTAAAATGTGGTCTGTATTCCGGTGAGGATGCTCTTTCAGCCTCTTCGATTTGTCTCCCAAAATCTTCAAAATCACCTCTGTATTTATTGGTAATTCTGGGTATACGAGACTTTCGGAATACAAAAGGAACCCAATTTTTTTTTAAACACTAGCGGTATTTGGATCTAATAATTCACCACAACGTGGATATCTGCTTGCGGCAAGCTATAGGGTTTTTTCGAAGCATCCTATGACCTTCTTTGGGAAGTCGGGCTGGTAGTTTTGATTTTGATTCTGGCGTAACAAGATCCTTTACATCGCCGACCTCTCACGAACTTTGTCAACACTCTCAAGTACTTGTTGTATTTCTTCTTGTAATTGTGGCTGAGCTGCAGCTATTTCAGCTGGAAATTCTTGCAGAATTTTTTTTTGTTTTCTTACTTCACTCTGCTATTTTTCCAGTTGCTTCAGCCATTTTCTCCAATGCGGGAAGAAGACCTTTAGTAGTCTTTGTGACAGGTTTAAACAATTCTTCTGCACCTTTGCAAATTTTTCTTTAAACACCTGATGCGCTTGTAGTTGTTGCTTGACAGAATCATGGACGGGTAGATACTTTTTGATTGCTTCTAGTCGCTCTCGAGCTAGTCTTACTGAGTGAGCTTCACCAATCATTATTGATATAATAGTTATTTAATTACAGCAGCAGAGAGGGTGTGACCAAAAGTAGGTTGTCCAGGTGAGTAAACAAACATGTGTGGAATGAAGGTCGAAAATGAACTAACCCAATTGGTTGGGGTTTATATCTGTTCAAAAGGAGAAGCTTTAAAAAGACTTTAAAGGTTGGCTGCCAGTTTTCAAAGTCAGATCACACTATTTTCATTTTTGACAAACTGTATATAATAAAAAAATATTTAATTTGAAGCACCATCTTTAATATAGTCATTTTTATATCAAATTGGCACCATTTTCAAAGCTGATCATATATATATATATATATATATATATATATATATATATATATATATATATATACAGTGAAGAAAGTTTTAGTGAAAAACAATGTCCAAATGACCATCAGTTCAGAAATAGTAACTATAAAACCATCTTCAAGATGGCTGCCATGATGCCTATGTTAAGGATCAGATTGGTACCATTTTCATTTAAGATGAGCTACTAATCTTGCAGCAAAAACCTCAAGTTAATACAGTCTTAGTGAAAAGCCCATTGACCATTCATTCTGGGTAGTTGTGATAACCACATTTTCAAGATGGCTACAGTGGTGGCTATGCTGGATGTCCAACTGCACCATTTTAATTTACACCCAGCTAGATTCTGAATCTGATGATTACAGAGTTTCATGGCGGTCCTCCCGGTAGTTCAGAAGGAGTAGCAATAACAATATTTACTTGCATGTTTCAGTTAACATGTTCACAAGTGCAGTACAAAAATCCTTATCACGGCCTTGGACTAGCAATAACAAACTTGTGTTAATGGATGTACAGGAGGTGATGGGCAAATGATGGACTACAGGTGATAAGGTTGGAAAAGGAACATATTTACTAAAGACTGACTAGAAGTAAACAATACAATTCATAAATCTACAAATGAATTTAATTACAATTTTAAGCTGAAGTAAACAAACAAAGACACTTAAAGAAGAACACAATCTCCATATAAATATAAAGGTAAACACATTATAAGCTGAATAATTTTTTAAGATGAAATGGATGTTGGTATGTGAGTATACGAGTCATGTATGTCAGAGGTCCTTTAATGGATGTCAGTATGTGAGTATACAAGTCATGTAAATCAGAGGTCCTTTAATGGATGTCAGTATGTGAGTATATGATTCGTGTAAATCAGAGGTCCAATTAGTATGTGAGTATACAAGTCATGTACATCAGAGGTCCTTTAATGGATGTCAGTATGTGAGTATACGAGTCGTGTACATCAGAGGTCCTTTAATGGATGTCAGTATGTGAGCATACGAGTCATGTACATCACACATCACAGGTCCTTTAATAAGGGAGTTCCATATCTTAAGAAAAAGACTGCATAATTAAAAGATTAATATCAAATACTTTTTACAACTTTTTAAAAAATATCTATACTTATACCAGAAATTAATGATGTAGTATGGATGGTATGGAGAAAAAAAAGGATGTTTATGAGACATTTGCTGTGAGGTTAGACAATATGTACTGGTACAAATCCATGAGGGATATTATCAAATATGTTAGACTACATACACGCACATGTCAGACTATATACAGTGGACCCTGTCTTGAAAGACCACCCCTTTTGCCAAAACATAATGGTCTCTCATGACAGGTGGTCTCTCATAACAGGTCATAATACTATATAATCAATAAATCTGTCCATGAAGAACCTGGTCTCTCAAGACAGGTGGTCTCTCATGACAGGTTTTACTGTACATGATTTAAATATATACAACATAAGGTTAAAGCAATTAGTCACCTGTGCTAACATCTAGAAGGAAAACTAACATCACTGCTATTTCTAAACAATCTCCGTGCAAAAGCATGAAAGAAAACTGTATAATCAAGTATACAAGTACCAGTAATTAAACCTTTGGTTTTTATCACTAATCACTTCATTATGGAGTCATAAAGTCCTATGGTGTAACATTGATTGAGACAGATCTGAATGTCAAGAACAACATAAAACCCAAAATTTAATTTCATGCAGTCTTTTTTCCAGCTTGGATCCACCTGGAAGGATAATTTATCATTCTGGAAATCTGCTGCAATAACTGAACACTAATTATCATCAAAGATGCTGATAAACTTGTCCAGGTCGATGTATCCTTCAATTGTATCTAACACTGTGCTAATGTAACCTTAGTCCATTACTATGTATTTGTTAACAGCAAGTGTACTCTAAATTGATATGAACACTTCACATGCCATTCTTTATTAGGTTTTCTTGAAACAAAAAATTTCAAATTTTTGTCCAAATAACTTTAGTGAAATGACCCTACCTCTCTGGCTTTCAACAGTTCAGTTACTTCTCTCTTTACACCAAGAAACACTAAATGCGCAATTCTGCAGAGAAATCATTGTCTGCTTTCAGTCACTGAATCTTCTGATTCTTATATTTTTAAATTGTTGTATGTCATTGCTTCTAGAAACATTAACACCAACAGACTCATTACAATCTATGTTCAGGTCCTGATAGATTGTCTATGAGTATCAAAGATTGCAATGAACTTGTCTATGAGTATCAAAGATTGAAATGAACTTGTCTATAAGTACCAAAGATTGCAATGAACTTGTCTATGAATATCAAAGATTGAAATGAATTTGTCTATGAGTATCAAAGATTGCAATGAACTTGTCTATGAGTATCAAAGATTGCAATGAACTTTTCTATGATTATCAAAGATTGCAATGAACTTGTCTGTCTATGAGTATCAAAGATTTGCAATGAACTTGTCTATGAGTATCAAAGATTTGCAATGAACTTGTCTATGAGTATCAAAGATTGCAGTCAACAATAGGAGAAAGAATATAATCACTCATATTTCACATGATTTTTGGTCTACCAACTTCTTTTTTTTTTGTTAAATCTATTCAAATATTTCTGAAATGTAGAAAATGATATTTCTTACATATTTTTCTAGAACTAAAATCTTTCTTCACTGAATGAAATATTTCCTGTCTGTTAATTCCTTACTGTGAGGTATCATGTTTTGTTTGCATCACCGGAGAGGTCTAAAGGAGTGGAGATCTTGACCAATGAAATACTCTGTCCATTCTTGAGTCAGCTTTAAAAAAAGATTCGGTTCTTACTAATTTTAATTCAGAAATAGTCTGTCAAGGTCAGCCAGTTCCAGAGTCAGCACACTACAAATTCAGTCCAAACGATTTCTTTGAGATCCTAATCTATGCTATACCATCGAACAATGTCATTTTTAGCAAATGTTTGTATTTTTTTTTTAAAGATCCTTACTGTTGATCTTGTATGGCTTCATAATACTTGTTGTTATTGAACAAAAGATAGCAAATAATGTTAGTTTGTGGAATGCATCTGTTGTTTGTTGAAGGATTCAATAAAAGATTGTCCTAAAATCAAAACACGAGGGAAACAGTTACCTCCCTTTGTAAATGGGCATTTGATTAAAACAATAAAACAAATAAATCAACTTTCGATCTTTTCATCAACTGATATACACAAATGCACTGAACACAAAGAAAAATATAAAGATTTTAAAAAAATATTAAATGACTGTTGACAAACAACACAGAATACTCTTTAGTATTATATAACTCATGAACTGATAGGTTGAATAAGAAATGGGCTGATTTGGGTAGCCTGAGTTCGTTATGGCTGAGAACATCAGTGGGCTGACTCTTCTACTGGCCAAGTAGTTTGGAATCAGGTCTGAAAATAGCACTTGCTACAAATTTACAAATTTCAAACTACAGTTGATTAGATTATTGGTGCACACAGATGAAAAAAGAAGCTTATAGAATGATTCTTTATACATGCATGGACCATTTGAAATCATAATTTGCCAAATGACATACATTTTTCATGTTCTGGTGGCAATTCACTTTTCATCTGACAATTTATAACCTATACAGTTTTCTTTCACTATAAGATGCCACAGTGTAGTGGTCCATTTTATAAGGCAGGTGTGGTCATAGACCCAGATATCCATAGTAGCCAACCTGAGAAGTCTCTCCAGGCAAGGCACAGTATCACCTTTTTCTGTCATTATGCCATAAACACCATAACCATGCCAAATGAATCTATGAAAATTAGATCTTTCTTTTCCATATGAGAAGTGTCATAACACATATGCATTACATATCATACAAGAATATCATGAAAATAACGTGAAATAAACTATATAGCACATATACATACAATGTATAACATATTACCAAATAAACTATAGGATCTTTTATGTACTCCACCAACTGAAAAATATTATATAAGAAAACAAACATGTCATTATATATGTGTAAACTTCAAACTAATTGATTTGACAAATATACTTCTGACCAAAATGCTGAGTAAATGGGCAGATAGCATAATAAGCTAGAGTTTATTACATGAATAATAATGAAATACATGTATCAATACTGTGGTAAACTTAAATGGAGAAATAATAATAATATGATAAGACTAAGAGTACAACATGTCTGACAATGTGGAACTTTACTGGGCAAATATTTGAGATAAGTCCATATATTTCAATGGCAAACTAGTTGCCATTTTTTGATTTCATACCACGGGTTTCTTAATCATGAACTCTCTTTGAAATGACATATGAAACAATAAATGGTTCTTGTCTTGACAAATGTTGCCCTTTTTTACCCAGATCACCTACATATTAACCTGTTTACCTGAATTCTGACATTTGATCTCTTAGAACTGGTGCATTTCAAGTACTCTTTGCCTAAGCCTATCACATATGAGGTATAAGTAGTTTTTCACATACACCACTCCCTCGATAACTCATGCACAACAGGGTCCAAAAACATTGACTGTGTTATACGCGAGGGTGCGAGTTATCGAGGGACCTATAACAAACAACAAAACTAACAAAGGGATTGACATAGAGGCAAAAGGGGGGTGGGGGTGGGTTGGCATGTTACAGTGTTGAATACTCAATTAATAATCGTGCTAAGATTAACTGTGAATAAATATCTCTTCACAGCGGTGTACTTTGTTTACTTTTTTCCTCACAGAGTAACATTAATTTCAGGATAACTTACAGTATATTGAGGAGATCATCAAAACATTATTCCACATGGTTTCCGTTCGCTTAACACATGTACGACTTCACACATTGTGTACTAATTTTTGTGTTGAATTGGATACATTCTAGTTTTATTGTTTGATCGAAAGTAGACTTTTTTTTATACAAAAGATCGACACTCATTTAGAAAAAACAATGTCGATCGAACGAAAGATAGATTTGATTGTGGAAGAAGTAAAATAAAAAATAAATAAATTCACAAGGGTTAACCATTACCAACATGAATTTAATGGGTCTACAAATTTAAAACAACGTAAATTAGAACACAATAATACTTGCAGTTTGTGACAAGTTTGACAAATATCCCTTCACATTTTGAAAAAATCTGTTAATTTTTTTGTATTACTCTTTGATTTCTCTGCCACTTCTGTCTATTTTCATGGATGATTATCTCTCTGAGCTGGTATGGATAATTACATGCGGCTTCCTGATTTGCTGAGCATATCTCTCCCGACAATGAATTTTGTTTAATTCCATGTTGGCGCTGGAATCTCCAAAGCCATCCATGGCTTGCCCTAAAATGAGATTCATTCTCCATAATTTTTGCCATTTTTTCTGCTTGGGCCTTGAGAATTGTTCCAGAGATGGGAACACCTTGTTCACGTTGCTGTGTGAACCATGCGTACACAGCATCATCTAATTCGGTATCGTTTGCAGTCCGTGCTCATTTTCGTTTGATCCCATCATCTGAATCAACATCATGTAAGTAATCCTGAAGTTTCTGCTCATCCTTAAGCCATCCTCTAAATGTCGACTCAGCAATTTTTAGTTCATTCCAAACGTCGGATCTCGCTTCGCCATTATGAACCCTATCTATGATGCACAGCTTTTCAGTCACTGAGTACACCTTTTGCTTACTTCCTTTGCTCTCCATGGTCACATTTACAAATGATTAGGATACATTACTGATATTATATACTTTAATGATGTTAAGTACATAAAAATGTGAAATCATTTTCGATTGGTCAAATAAAATGAATTTTGAGAACGGTAATGACCACAAGAACTTATGCTCCTATTGGTATGCCTTTGAATTTTTATTTATTGTACTTCCCTTGCTTGATTTAATAAAAAAGACATATTCAAAGTGATAAAACAACACAGGTCTCTTTTAAGTGATTTTTTTAATGCAACAAACACTTCCCCAAGTTGTTGATAAAAACAAAGCCGGCATGTAATTAGGTTCTCACAGAAGTACTCACAGGTTTCAATGTGACGGTCAATTGACTCTTTTCACGTTTTCATAGAAGAGAATATGTTGCGATTATAGTATTTACATTGAAGCAAAATTAAAGGATTAGAATGTGAATTTCACATAGCAAGACATTTAATTGGTGTTTATTTCATTCTCTGTTGCCACCTGTTAGCATTTACCAGAATTTTTCGTTGATCGCTGTTTCACCAGACTGTTTATTTACAGTGTACTGACAATTATTTCTCTCAAAAAAATTAACATAATATGTGATATCTTATTAGAACTTGCAAATTTCACAATATAGATTCTATCTTTACGGGCTATAATCACCATTTTCGATGATAAAATGAGCTATGTATCAAGGTTCAATTTACCAATTTACCAATTCTTCTTGTGATTTTTTTAACATTCAGCACATTTAAAAATATATTTTCTTTGGAAAAAAATCGGGAGCCATGCCGGACACTGCGTTATAAGCGGGTTCGCGAGTTATCCGGGCGCGAGTTATCGAGGGAGTGGTGTACTGAAGAATTATTAGTTTTTGCAGATTTCTTGGGAAATGTGAGTGCATAGAGCTGAAACTATTCTACTGTGTTATTCCTGTAAGGTAATAACCATTTAATGAGGAGGGGGGAGAAATTTTATGAAGATAAAACTTCAGACTTCTAAATAGCTTGAAAAAATACCCTTCCTCTGAGTTGTTAAAAAAAAACTAATTATATCTGTTATATTTGTTGAAATGGATCTTGTGAAAGAAAAAAATATTTTCGTTCAAAGGAAAATCTTATGCCCCCCCCCCCCGCGAAATCTAAAGACCCTTTATATCATGATGTAATATATATTTTCATGCATTCTGAATCAATATAGAATTATCTGTCTGGAATTTGATATAATACAGAACTAATCAAACGTATTTAAGATGATTAATAAATTTCAATTCCTCACTGAACACAACATCTGTACTTGTATACAATTAGTAAAGCACAATACAACATGTTCAAAGCATCAGATGTATGGAATGTTATATTCTGCAATCCAGTGTAAACCAAACAATCAATTTTAAGTCTTGTTTTATGACATGCAATATTAACAAAATTATTATCCATGCAAAGAATATTTACTTTATGTAATTTTCAAAGCAATCAAATAAAGATTCTCCTATAATATTAACATTTTCCTTGTAGTTTAAAGCTACTGTCCATTTAAACAAACCAACAAAAAACCCTTGGTAATAAGATTCATCTTTACCTTTTGACTGTACATGGAACACAGGGAAGGCACTTTTAATGTGGAGTAGTCACCCATTGATGCAATTTAGAATTTTGTATAATTTTTAATGAATTCTGTTAAAAACCATAATAGCCTGCACATATTTTTTTTTAAAGTGCCTTCCTGGGGTACCATGCATGTTTAAATGGAACAGCTCAGGGTACCATACACGTTAAAATAGAATAGCCCTGGGTACCATGCATGTTTAAATGGAACAGCCCTGGGTACCATGCATGTTTAAATGGAACAGCTTTGGGTACCATGCATGTTTAAATGGAACAGCCCTGGGTACCATAAATGCTTAAATGGAACAGCCCTGGGTACCATGCATATTTAAATGGAACAGCCCAGTGTACCACATGTTTAAATGGAACAGCCCTAAGTATTTGCAGATGCTGAAAAGACATTAAATATTGACAGAGATATTTACTCAACATGGAAGGTCAACAATTTGATGCTAAACGTTTTAATCATTTCTGAATTCTTTGAGCTGACTTATATATGAGTATCAGCAATGTCGATACGTTTTAGTTCATAAATATCCATTTTACTGGAAACGTACGAGAGTTTGTCACTTTCATAACTCTCATCACTGGGCGTGAAGCTGCCACCAGTTTTGAGAGCATATAATAAATCATCAAAATCCTTGGTATCAGAATCATCCAGATTCTGATGTAGCACAGGAGGAGTGACGTAAATATTGGTATGTGCTGGAAGTGTTCTTTTCACCTTCATGGTACTGTGGAAGGGAACTGAGTCTCGTTCCCAACTCTGGAATGATAAAATATTAGTGTAAATCACTGTACATGGACTGCCATCCAAGACTGCCAAAAGGATAATGCAATCAATGATATAGCCAGAAGAACTATGAAGCATTAAACTTACTCAAACTAATTTTTAGGACACATATTTCAGTACCACAACAGAATTGATAAAACTGGAAAATTAAATTGGAGCCTCTAGACTATTTTAGAGTCAACTGATTAGAAATAACACGGCAGAGAAAGGTAAATTGCAAAGGCATTATGGTGGCAATCGAATGCATCATTTGATACATGTAAATCTAAATGCAAATCACTAGAGTGTTAAGTACGAATCACAGTGACCTAATTTTGAGTGGTGTAGTATTTCTTGTGACAAATCTTCATATTAAATTACATAACCATAAGAAGCTAAGCTAAAAGCAAAACTTAACAAACATCGTCTCTGGGAAAAATATTTTTCAGTGACCTAATTTTGTTTAAACAGTGCAGTACTCATTATGGTGCATATTCATATTAAACAACATGAATGTGCAGGAAGGAGACTCTGACAATGTACAACCAAATGCAACACCTATTGCAAATCAATGGGATATGAAATATAGGCCACAGTGACCTAACTTTTTGTCTGAGCAATCACACATTAATGCATCAAGTTACATGATTGCTGGCAAAAGTATATGTGCACTGTGCTAAACACAATCCCTAACTGAAATATCATTGCAATATATGGTTGGACACACTGACCCTATTTACACATAGGCCAGAGTTAGTATGAAATGTGGCCAAAATGTTAAGTGTTATCAGTTGATGTCTGTTAATGTACATTCGTCCCATATTCTATGACCCCACAATGCTATATTTTGACAGGTTCAGCTTGATTTAAAACTATCCCTATTCACAAAAGAAGGACAATATATGGTTCACATACATAACTGACAATGGCTCAATAGTCTGAGGTGGATGCTTTTTGTGTCCTGGAATATGTAATGGCAAACTTTATTGAGGTGACTGACCATGTTATTTTCAATTTCTTTATATTTCAGCTTTGATCTCCGAACAACATTAAGCAATAAACCAAAAAATCAGTGAGAGGGGAGGGGCTAACCTCATTGAGAAGGGAGGCTTTGGACCCTTTAAGGCTTGCTATATCCAGGGTGGAGGGATGGAACTCGTACTGTTCCACCCCATGCCTCAGATTTTGGTGATGCAGTGACCCATTAACAGAGTAGGTGCTGACCTTTCTTGGGCTCAAGCACTGGTAAACACATGGGTTCCTCAATACAGCATACAACATCAGGGCCATTAATCCCTGAAAAAGAGGAATGTTACAGAATTAGCAAGCATGGAAGATGCAGCATGGGGTTGGCTGCAGAATTAGTAAGCATGGAACATGCAGCACTGGATGGGCTGCAGAACTAGTAAGCATGAAATATGCACCACAGGTTGGGTAGCAAGCAAGGATCATGAAGCATTTGGTGAACTGCAGAGTTAGTAAGCATAGAACATGCAGTTTTCTGTGTGTTGCCAAAATGGTAAAACTGGAACATGCAACATTGGGTGGGTTGTAGAATTAGAAAGCATGGAACATGCAGCAATGGGTGGGTTGTAGAATTAGTGGCACAGAACATGCAGCAATGGGCGGGTTGTAAAATTAGTTAACATGGAACATGCTGCAATGTGTGGACTGTAGAATTAGTAAGCATGGAAGATGCGGCATTTGGTGGGTTGTAGAATTAGTAAGCATGGAAGATGCAGCAATGGGTGGGTTGTAGAATTAGTAAACATGGAACATGCAGCAATGGTTGATTTGTACCATTAGTAAGCATGGAACATGCAGCATTGGGTGGGTTGTAGAAATAGTAGCATGGAACATGCAGCAATAAGTGGGTTGTAGAATTAGTAAACATGGAATATGCAGCATTGGGTGGGTTGTAGAAATAGTAGCATGGAACATGTAGCATTGGATGGGTTGTAGAAATAGTAGCATTGAACATGCTGCAGTGTGTGGGTTGTAGATTTAGTAAGCATGGAACATGCAGCATTGGGTGGGTTGTAGAATTAGTAAACATGGAACATGCTTTGTTGGGTTGGTTGTAGAATTAGTAAGCATGGAACATGCAGCAATGGGTGGGTTGTACAATTAGTAAGCATGGAACATGTAGCAATGGGTGGGTTGTAGAATTAGTAAGCATGGAACATGCAGCAATGGGTGGGTTGTAGAATTAGTAAACATGGAACATGCTTTGTTGGGTTGGTTGTAGAATTAGTAAGCATGGAACATGCAGCAATGGGTGGGTTGTACAATTAGTAAGCATGGAACATGTAGCAATGGGTGGGTTGTAGAATTAGTAAGCATGGAACATGCAGCATTGGGTGGGTTGTAGAATTAGTAAACATGGAAGATGCAGCATTGGTTGGGTTGCTGAATTAGTAAGCATGGAAGAGGCAGCATTGGGTGTGTTGGAGAATTAGTAAACATGGAAGATGCAGTATTGGGTGGGTTGTAGAATTAATAAGCATGGACGATGCGGCATTTGGTGGGTTGTGGAATTAGTAAACATGGAAGATGCAGCATTGGGTGGGTTGTAGAATTAATAAGCATGGACGATGCAGCATTTGGTGGGTTTTAGAATTAGTAAGCATGGAAGATGTGGCATTGGGTGGGTTGTAGATTTAGTAAACATGGAAGATGCAGCATTGGGTAGGTTGTAGAATTAGTAGGCATGGAAGATGCAGCACTGGGTGGGTTGTAGAATTAGTAAGGATGGAAGATGTGGCATTGGGTGGGTTGTTGAATTATTAAGCATGGAACATGCAGCAATGGGTGGGTTGTAGAATTAGTAAACATGGAAGATGCAGCATTGGGTGGGTTGTTGAATTAGTAAGCATGGAACATGCAGCAATGGGCAGGTTGTACAATTAGTAAACATGGAAGATGCAGTATTGGATCGGTTGTTGAATTAGTAAGTGTGGAACATGCAGCAATGGATGGGTTGTAGAATTAGTAAACATGGAACATGCAGCATTGGGTGGGTTGTAGAATTAGTAAGCATGGAACATGCAGCAATGGATGGGTTGTAGAATTAGTGGCATGGAACATGCAGCAATGGGTGGGTTGTGGAATTAGTGGCATGGAACATGCAGCATTGGGTGGGTTGTAGAATTAGTAAACATGGAAGATGTGGCATTGGGTGGTTTGTAGAAATAGTAGCGTGGAACATGCAGCAATGGGTGGGTTGTAGAATTAGTAAGCATGGAAGATGCAGCCTTGGGTCGGTTGCTGAATTAGTAAAAATCAAAGATGTGGCATTGGGTGGGTTGCTGAATTAATAAACATGGAAGATGCTGCATTGGGTTGGTTAAATGTGCTGTAAGTAGTAAGTCTTTGAAGACATTCAGAGTACATCAACTTGTGATCAAACTCACACTTTTCAAAACAGTATTAATCTCAATGATTAGTATTCTTTATAAAAAATAACTCCAGTACCATTAAAATCACTTGTAGATAATTTATCATCACATGCAATTTAAACACTGTATTAATTTTTTAGATCCCTCAAATTAGTGTCTGACCTGACTGCATTCTGACCTAGCTGCCATAATTTATTAACTCTTCGAATTGGGCATGTTATGGCACAATATACACTATCTAAAGATACTTATATATTCCAACCAAATTTTCCATCCCTGGAAACATCTAACTGCCATGATTTTTGTTAACATTCCTGACATTATTGTTATAAAGAGAGTTAGTAATTCAATGCCATATTAATTGTGTTACAAAACAAGAAATATGTCTGCAAATTGGAGATCAAACGAGAGCTGGCAGTTAATTAGGTTCTGAAAGAAATGATCATGGACACAGCTGTGATGGTAGATTGACATTTATCACATTTGAATACAAGAAGGAATTTGACAATTACACTGAAACGGAATTAAAATATATGACTAAAACAAAAATTTGAATTTAAAACTTATTTCCTTGCTATTTATTTCTTAAGTGTTGCCACCAGTATGCATTTAGTAAAATTTCCACTGACTGAAATTTTATCACAGATTGTTATTTACTGTGTACTGAGAATATTTTGTTCAAGAAAATGTAACAAAATGTAGTATTTCTTTTTATTTGTTGAGAATTTCATGATGTTAATTCTAATTTCTGGACACTAACTGCCATTTCTGATGAAAAAAATAAGCAATGTCAGGGTTACATTAACCAATATTGATTGTGACTTTTTTCATGTTCAACAAATAAGGGTCAAATCGTTTTGCATTTTCAAGAACAAAAATGGGATCTACACCTGCCCCACATTATAGGCAGGTTTGCAAGTTATCTGGGTGCAAGTTATTGAGGAAGCAGTGTACTTCCTTGTATGTTAGCTCCTAATGTAGCAGTCTATTTTATCTCTATCTTTTCTGTGAAACCAACCATACTATACATTTGTATTGTACATGCAAACAGTTTTTTCCTAACAACATTATTCAAATTCTTACACAGCGAGTTCCTCGCAAAATTTGTACGTTTTACATACCATGACTGTGTTGAAGATGAAAAACATGATGAGCATCCAGAGCTGGCCATAAGCCAGGTGAAGTCCTCCCCAGAGCCATGTCAGCACAATCACCGCCCAGAACAAGAGTAGCATACGCACCTCTGAAACAGTAGTACAAACATTACAAAACTTTCTATTTTCTATATATGTATATGGTCAAAATTGTTTGACATGTTGATAGGCATAGAACATAATCTCTTCAGTGACAGAGCATTATATATAAAATTGAAAATTGGGCTTCTCAGTTTGCATATTATGTTAAAAATTTTCAAGTCGGTTAATTTTATCTCATTCTTTAGTCTACAGTTAATTAATACTGAAAAAGCAATATTCTTAAACAAAACTTATTTCATCCATTCAACAATCTTAATTATTTGTTGACCTTGTTGTCCATTTAGATTAAATATTCAGTGAAAAGTCTTGTTAGAAACATTCTTGAATCTTTTCCATGCACTAACCATGAATATTATATCTTCCTCTAAAGATGTCATCATAGGCCTGCCATTGTGCCAAGACTTGGAATGCCTTGACAAACACCACTCCCACCACCACCAACAACAACAGCACTGGGACAATTATACCACCTAAGGCTGCATAGGGGTTGGTGATGAAACATCTGCAATAGGAAATAGGTGTAGAATGCCTTTCTATAAAATATCTAAGACTTTATTACAAAAGAGGGAAAAATAAGATTAGTAACCAAAGACCAGGCAAATGTAATTAATATTTGTGAACTATTACTAACAAAGGAAAAAGACATGTAAAATTGTGATTTTTCTATAAAAAAAATGCATGGAACACCTATTGTGTGGAATGATCTATCAATACTATTTTTTAATGTTGTTGAGGACAGTGAAGGTTATTATTTGCCTCTGAAAACATCGCTATTCAGGAATAGAGAACATTCTGCTCAAAACTTGAGCAAAAAGTTCCTATTCATTAATTGTTGTTGTTGTTGTTGTGGGGCTTAACGCCATTTTTCAGCACACGATAGGCTATACATGGCGGCCAGTATTAATGGTGGAGGAAGAAATGGGGAAATCCCCGGAAAGAACCACCTACCCATGAGAAGCTACTGGCAAGCTTTCTCACATATCCACATTCGCCGAACTATTCATTAATTGGAATGTTTTCATATTTTGTATCACATGATGAGGGTCACCATGGTCTAACAGTAGTTTTGGATGGAACTAGTGAAAAGATACACTATAATAGTAATTGTCAGAAAATGTACTTAAGATTTTCAATACTTATTCAAAAATGTATTAAATGATACATATTTTGTCATTACTTCATGCTGCATGACTGAGTCAAAATTTCCAACTTTTAGTTTTACACATGTCCAAAAGGTGCAAAGGATAGAACCTCTTCCCCCCTTTGCAAATATGGCTTAATAAATATAAGAATCTGATCAGGGTACTGTAATCTATATATATGCAGAAACATAGCTTACTACAGCTCTCCTTTGGTATAATGTGCTTCATTGTAATGCATTTCCAAATATAATGCAGTAACACTATGGATGCCACGACCAAAATCATACCAATGTATAACAGTCTGGGTAACACTATGGATGCCACGACCAAAATCATACCAATGTATAACAGTCTGGGTAACACTATGGATGCCATGACCAAAATCATACCAATGTATAACAGTCTGGGTAACACTATGGATGCCATGACCAAAATCATACCAATGTATAACAGTCTGGGTAACACTATGGATGCCATGACCAAAATCATACCAATGTATA
>JAECUM010017079.1:0-49179 GCA_016617855.1 Megalonaias nervosa | reverse complement strand
AAAAAAAAAAAAAATAAAATAATTGAGAACAGAACAAAAATACATATGATCAATATATTTCAGAACCGAAAACGAAAATAGCTGAACATTTAAAACAGAAGACATCCATGTTTTCGTATCTCAAAATCTAAAAGCTGTAAAAAAATTTAGAACGTTTCAAGATCCCCAGTTTGATAGAGTCAACGTTCAAAGCCATCATTCAAAAGAAATATTAAATGAAATTACGTAATTATTGGTACAAATATAAAAATAAAGATCCACTTACAATTCAATTGGTTAGTTTTACTAAGTATGTCAGTTATTACAACGACACTGATAGTAATTGGTAGAACAAGTTAGGTAGACATAATGTTTCTTCCAAAATAATATTTTCACATATTTTGGTATTTACGGGGTTTTGTGTCTTTGGGTTTAACGCCATTATTCTGTACAGGACATGCCATACATGGCAGATTTTGTTTTTTGTAGTGTTTTGTGGGTTTATGGTATTTATTGGGATTAAACGGGAGGATGAACAGATGCATGTGGCAAATATAAAGATTCTTTTCTCATAATTCTTTTTAAATTTTGATTGAAAGTGAAATTGTATTCCATGCTTCAGCATCAGCTTTTTGAAATTTAAAAGAAACAATAGTTGATTGGCTACAAGTACCATACCAACTTATTGGCCACATGCAACATACCAATTGAGTGGCTACTAGCTAGATACCATCTGCTTGGCTGCAAGTTAGATACTAGTTGATCGGCTACAAGTATTACACAAACTACAAGTACCATATCAAATGATTGGCTACACTTTAAATACCAATTGAATGGCTACAAGTCACATAGCAACTGATTGGTTGTAAGTAACATACCAACTAATTGGCCACAAGTTAGATACCAATTGACTGGCTGCAACTAACATACCAACTGAATGGCTACAAGTTAGATAACAAGTCGCTGCAGTGCGTGTCAAATTTCCGTGTGAAAAGCTCATCTAAATCAAGATTAAGTGTTCTTTTTCTTTTTATGAGTTGGAGCACCAGTAGTTGAGTTAACAGAGTCTGACTCGCAGTCCAAGGGTAGCTACTTCGATACTCGATTAGGCATTCCCTGGTCGGGTGAATCAGTTGGTCCTTTGGAAAGACTCTTATCTCCCATTTCCTTAGTATGACACATGTTTTGGATTTGAAGAAATTCTGAACAAATCTTGAAGCGACGACTATAATTATAAAAGTTCCTTACTGAACTGGAACATGTTTATGGCATTCATGCAATAGTACTCAATTAATTCAAAGATTCGGAGGGGGGGGGGATAATAATGTATATTTTGCTAAGCAGACAATATGCAAATTTGTTTTACAAGAACTGTCACGGTTTCCAATACTCAGGCTAACAAAAGTCTCCAATTTTAGTATTTTCCTTTCGCACTATTTACAAGGGCCATTTGAGCTATAGAAAGGAAAAGTAATTCTCGAGACGACATGCCTCTATGACAGGCGACATATTGATTAAAATGAAAAATCCATTTATTCAGCCTCATGTGGAAAGAGAAACTCGATATTGTTGTCAATTACACAATCACCTATTGAAGTTTCAATCATTTGAAGAATGTGTGCTCAGGAATATCGGATGCGTATTTTCTAGGAATATTTTGGTCCTAATAGACATTTCAGTTTCTATGTAATGCGGACATTTGTTAATTGGGCGTAATAATGTAAATTAATTTTCGTTTTAATTTTTGTTCTACTTGTCACAGACCAGCAGCTTTTCTAATATGATCTAATATGAACTGTCATCAGGCGTACGTCCGTCCGTTCGTTAGCAAAAGATGATATCGATACTCCTATTAAACTACTGACAGGATTACAACGAAACATTGTACGCACATACATTTTGAGCTGTAATTCTCCTGATCATAGTGTCGTATCAACACAGAGTTTCGACTAAACTACTTCTATAGTACCCGTTTGGTTCTAAATGAAAATGACACCCACTTGACATTAATTATGACACTGACCTTCTTAAAATTAGTGTTATTCAAACTTCTCCTAAATGGATGGATCTAGCTACATCGCGTTTTCAGTGAAAGACTTCGTATGATGTCGAGTTGGTCCTAAATGAATTTGATGCCGATCTAACAGCCACAATACGTGTCATAGATGCCATTTTTAAAATCATGTTCCTTCTTCCGAATTGTTTTAGAAAAGAGTTTTCACCTGAAGACTTCTTAAGATACTTAGTTGATCCTGAACAGAAATGGCGACTTCCAACAATACTACCTTGGTGGCCATCTAGAGAATTTCGTCAGGGTCACTTCTGCCGAAAAGATGGATATATCGGCATGGGGTTTTTAGGAAAGAATTCTTATGATTTCTAGTTGGTTTTAAATGGAAGTGGTGACGATTAGAACTTTCCTGTGGCCGCAGTGGTGGACATCTTGAAAGTCTTCATATCCCCACTCCTCTAAAAGGGATGGTCGTGTTGACATGAGGTTTTCAGTAAAACTCTTCATGCTATATGGATGGCCATAACATCGTTCCAAAGAATATACTTTTTTTTGCAATAAATGGTTGCTGCTCTAACTTGCAAAATGGTTGCTTTGACGGTCACCTTGAAAATGTTTATAGGGCTAATTGATAAATTTATGTGGCTGCCTCTCTATGAAGACTTATCTGTCCTCCAAAATGGCACCATAGTTGCCGTCTTGAAAATCTTGTTTCACTACTCCTCTCGCAGGAATGGTATCACTGACATTGAGTTTTCACTAAACAGTTCTAGCGCTATTTAATTAGATCCGAGTTAAAATGGTGCACCAACGTATCCTCATTTTTGTAAAGGAGTTTGAAAACCAGACTTAATTGACCTTGGGGTCAGTCCAAGGTTATTGCTTGCATTTGTCCTTCACTGAGTTTATGACTACGGTAACTGGTACATAAACACATAAAGATGGAGCAGTATTGGTCTTTAGATCCATTCCAATAAACAGGCTGATTGTTATCACTGTTACTGATGTCAAGGTCATAGGTCTTGACTCGGGTATTAAACTGTCCTGACGTTCTCAGTATGAAAATACAAACAGGTATAAATTGATTTCTATCAAACCAGTCTGTGAGACAAGATCAGTGACCTGTATCCATTATATCAGGCCCAAGGTCAAAGACCTTACCACGGAATTTTGCACTGCTGTCATGGGTATCTTGTGAACATATTAACTAAAACATGGCAGAAAACAGTTTTGTTTTCAAATATGTTATGTTCAGCCCACGAATATCACCTCTAATATCAATATTCAGCAGTTAAAAATGATAAAGAATTGAAAGAACAGAATAAACGGACTTTATCTTGGAAATTCTTTCTGGCCAGCAGGGTATCGATGACTTGGTAGTAGTCTTGTTATCTCACTTGGTCAACTGCTAATACAGTTTATACGAGGGATAATCCAGTTTGCGAAAATATCTTAAGAATACATACGATAATGCAATGTATAAACAAAAAATATCTCATCCAGATTTTCTTTTTCGATGAATGTGATACGTAAGAAAAAGAAGGAAGATGAGCAAACATACATCTCATCTGCAAAAGGTAATCTCGGTGATAAACGAATTTATATTTATATGTCACTATATCTTGGACATCTGTAAAACCGTAAAGATGGATAAAAAGGATGTCCCAGTCTCAGAGATGCAGCTTTGGCAGTTAATCAGTTTGTAAGCTCCTTGAACACAATGGATACGTTGTCATGGAAACCCCTCAAAACGATTTAAAGATAGTGAATAATGTAGAATTTAAAATCAAAAGAAATTTGCATTGATACCTTTGAGTGTGTTATTTGGCGTAACTGCATCGTACAACTTGGTATTTAAATTGGTGTATCAATATCAATTGAGGGAAGTCAGAAGCAGGTGCGGACATTGATAATCAAACGTTGTGCATGTGGCATAATAGAACTTGTTATCCTCGAAACATTTACTTAAGTCCTGCAAATTGACCTAGTAAATGATGATCCATATTACTATTCAATTCAACATTACTGTCATCGCAAGCACACAAGAATACACAAGGATGGCTTAAACTGTTAACAATGCTAAATGGAACTCTCAACGTAGATCATTTCAGTTAGATAACAGGATTTTAAACTTGTAACAGGATATGAAAGCTAACATGTACAGATAAATTTTAGTGATAAATTATTCCGATTGGAATTCCTTCGGAATTTATACATTTTAAGGGCATGTAATTCGGATCACTAAAACATTTTAGCGGTGACATGCGTTTCTGACCGTAACACAGATATATATATATATATATATATATATATATATATATATATATATATATATATATATATATATATATCCCCTGTTGCCCAACCCCCTTCACTCAGATGCGGGAGGTCGCGGGTTCGATCCCCGGTCGAGTTATACCAAAGACTTATAAAAAATGGTACTAACAGCTGCCTCGCTTGGCGCTCAGCATTAAGAGGTTAGTGTTAGGACTGGTCGGCCTGGTGTCAGGATAAAGTGACTGGGTGGGATATCATGCTACATGTCTGCGGCATGATGCCCCAGTGCTAGACATCACTATAAACTGCCACACTGCAGACATCGTAGCGATATGACTGAAAAATTGTTAAAGCTACGTTAAAAATCCAAATCACACCCCCACTCCCACCCTCTCTTGTCGGCCATTCACCATTATCAGATCTGTTTGTTCCCGTTTCTAGTTTTTATATCACGAATGTACTTCCTAGACTGAGGACCAAACATGTCAGAAGCAAAACTTCCTCCGATCTGCTCCTACCAAAACGTTGTACCTATAAGACCTCATTACAAAGCATTATAAAGCAAAGCCATTATCATCCGTATTTTAATGTTTTTGAGATCTACGTTTAACGGTTACATGGCATTTTGCATGTTTACACGTGTTTTCTAATTATTGATGTCCTCATCTGTCTTAGTGTCCTGTGTATCACTGGCTTTCTGGAATGCCTTCCTCATCTGTCTTAAGTGTCCTATGTATCACTGGCTTTCTGGAATGCCTTCCTCATCTGTCGTAGTGTCCTATGTATCACTGGCTTTCTGGAATGCCTTCCGAATTCGTCAATGTAAATTGCTAAATTTCTCTCTTTCTGTCCCCTTCTCTATATATTTGTAAATTAACTGTCCTTATGGAGGACGAAATAAACACTGACCGATTAATCGATTAATCGATTGATTAAAAGAGTAGTTATCTGTAACCTACTCGAATTAGTTTCGTGTTGGCATTACGTGTGTATAATAAATGTGTTGGCAACGTGTGTGTAATAAATGTGTTGGCATTACGTGTGTATAATAAATGTGCTATTACACTTGTCAAATGGAAGGGCTACTGAAATATTCAGTTTTTATATTAGTTTTGCTTATATTATAGATTTGTTTTCGAATTCTGCACTTAAGGCTATAAAGTGCTGTAATTAGACTTAAATTTTAAATTCAAACAATGGAAATGGCAAAAGATACCAACCCCCTCTCAACCCCCAAAACGGAAGGTAACATGTATCAGATAGGAGCTGACTTTTAATTGGTTAATTTAATTTCATGGATAGTCGTTACACAATATAAGCGATATCAAAGGATTTCTGGATATGCTGCAGCATAAGTATGTATCATTTTGAAGCTAGAGAATGTATCGTTGTTGGCAACCACCTTATACTGAATTTCGCAGTTTATATTTATATAGGAATTTTTTGGTCAATACAGTAAAGTCGATTCCATATATTTTATAGTATTCCATGAAAATGAATATGTACGAATCAATAATATATTTTATCAAATGGATTCGTTTGTGGATTGCGGGAATAAATTTCAGTCTCGACAGGCTGACAATGATCTTGGTCGTTTTCATCAAAATGCATTCAACATTATAGATGCTATATATAGCCGATTCCTCTTTTGACATTGAAATTGTACGGAAAGTACAACGTATTGCAAGATTAACAGTAACAATAGTGGTACTAGTACTAGTAGTAGCAGTAGTAGTGGCAGTAATAATAGTAGTAGTAGTAGTACTAGCAGTAGTAGTACTAGTGGTAGTAGTAGTATCAGTAGTAGTAATAGTTTCATTTAATTCAAGGAAAAATAGCTCCATACCTCTCTGTCTCTCTCCAACCTCTTCCGGTCATAAGCCTCCCCACCGTATAGCACATGTATGAGCTATTTTTCCTTCAAGTAAATAAAACGCAACTTAAATATTTGTCATGTTTTTGTGATACCCACATCCCCATTATCATAGATTAATGTATCTGCCCTCATCTGCTATTAGCTTTCCTACTGGAACCATGACATAACAAAACCTCTGAAAAAAACTACTACTTTTCACTATGAGCTTTAAATTGCTAGCTGAACGATGTCAGTAGGATCATATTACACCACCCACTCACTCTTCACTATATATATATATATATATATATATATATATATATATATATATATATATATATATATATATATATTTACGTAGGAAAGAAGATTATGTTAATGTGTTTTACGGTTGCAGGATACGTCATTTGGTATGCTTCTTTGAAAGAATACGCATTAGATTCCAGAATGATATAAATGAAATGAAATAGGATCACTGACTTCACATGTTATTATTCATGCATGATTTGTTTGGATACTATACCTAAAATCTTTGTAAAAACATTGTCATGCGAGATATATGAGAAAATCTTCACGCTAAAATGGACTTGATCCATTAGCAATCCTTCCGGAGAACACGATAGGCATGTGAACAGACTCTAATGCCAACAGATTTCCTTGATCTTTCGCCTAGTTGAAATTACCGGGAGAGGCCATCAGTCAAATAGAAGAAGAGGCAATACCGGAACTAACATATCAACGGGCATTCGATCGTTATGCGTAGTAATAAAAAAGCAACAACAGCCAACAACAGAAATAACTTTATAAGTCATATAGACTGGAATTTTTTACGTTAGACCATGAAACACCTTTTTCCATTCAATAAATTTTCATCAATTAGAGGAAAACAGGGGGTGGGGGAAGAGGTAAAATCCTCTTTGAATCATACTGAGGTACCGAAGAAAATATTGCAATCGGATGCCTGACGAAGTTTTGTATAATCGGACTGTATTGTCTGTATAATCTTCAAAAGCGTTTCCATGACAGCTAATCTAAATTTTTATTACTGATTAGTATAGCGTTGCACTGGTCCTCTTGCATCCACGCGCTTGCTTTGTGCATCCTTTTAATTAACTTTAACAAGGGTAAATATATACATACGAACACGTGGGGAAGAAGCTTCAATGAATTATTGAACGATGCCTCAAATCGGTTTCTTTTAAAGTATTATGCATGTTTATTCTTAGTTACATATATAGGAGTGACACTAACAACATCAGAAGCGTGTTTTGGGTTAGTTGAATTGTGATTATATTCCTATAGGGTCCTAGATTTCCTTACAACGAAAAGTCGTTTGGGACTGTTTGAAACAAAATAAACAAAATCTGACGGACGAAGGAGAAGTTGGTGACTAATTCATTTTCATTTATATTAAAGGATGCGTAATAATACTGAGACGTTAATAACACTCTGATGCTTCTGTGGATTGTCCAGAAATAAAACAATAAAAGAAAATCCATTATCATGATTTAATCAGTTTTGGAAGCTGTATAGGCTTAATTGAAAAGAACCGTAAAATTCAATATTGGTTATTGGACTGGTTGTTCAATCGCTTCAGGGTTTTGACTACTGGTTGATTCGAACTAATACCGTATATGTGTTTATTAGAAGCGTATGAATACAGAGTTTGCTAATCTAAATCAGACAGTACACTCAAGCAGTAAATCGAAATAATTCTCGACCTTTCAAGTATCAGTGATCGGTATATTCCAATGTGCGTTGAAATTATTATCATTATTTGTTTGGGTGATAATTCCTTACAGTTTTTGTTCATATGTGAAGATAAATGAGCAGCGTCGAGTAACGGAATAAAAATTGCTAATGTTCTTGAATGGATATCAGTCGAAATGCTGACGAAAGAGATAGGCTGATTGATGTGTATAAAGGTTATCGATTGCATCGTTTTACATCATTACCGTCAGTACATGTACTGCGTCCTTAATTGCATGGTCTGTATACACGTATGTATTTGCTTTGCTCACGTGGGTTGTCCAAAGAAGAGTTAATAAAAATGTGGCGAAAATATCTACAAAACGATTACCCCGATACACTATTGTCCATCTCTAGTTCCCACTTGGATTATTGGAACACAAGGATATATAACAGACATAGAGCTCATCGAAAATCATTTTCATGGCTCTTTTCAACAATCATAACGCTGACAGCAAAGAAATTTAAATGGATAACGTCACACTTGGCCAATTCTGCTATGATAAAACTTGTGATTTTAACAGATTCCCCGCAGCACCCCCATAAACATTCAGTTTACTGTAAATTGATTTTCATAGTTATTTATAATTATTTTTTATCTATTTTTGTAAATGGCATACAATCAGGTATGCCATTTTAAAAAGGGAAAGAATGATAGTGTTGAAAATACCTTGTTTTCTTCAATATCTAAAACTGATACAAGTTTTCATAGTATTGAGGAAATTTAAGTTTTGGAATTTCAATTTGATCGACATATAGGTCTGTGAAATTTCAGTGATATATGACCATCTTTCTTAAAGCTTTAATGATGCCAAGAGTTATACTTGCATTCTATCAATGTCAGCAGCTGAGTTAGTTTATTTCCTTAGTCCTAAATGGACAACCAAACATAAACTATGAACAATAAACTATTATGCTGACATTTTAAGAGCTGCTCATCTGCATTTGCTTTAAAGTATGCACAAATTTAGAGACTGTATCTTGACCATTAGAAATGACATGAAAATTTGACTTCTTGTAAACCTTCCATAAAAAGCACGAGGGAAGTCTTCCATTACTTTCAAAAGGCCAGTCCCTAACAGTAACCTTTATTGCTGGTGATGACATCTTCATTGGTCGAAGAATCATCGGCAAATTTTCATCTCGTAGTGGACACGACTGCAAGCGCATAAAGCACTGACTGGTTATCGACCACTTGCCGCGAAACCAACTAGCTGGTTGGTTTTGACAAGGTGTATATAGGGGACTTCATTATGTACTACGACGACTTGCAGATTGTCTGCTTATGAATTAATCTTGTCTACATGGGAATTAACCTTGTCTACATGGGAATTAACCTTGTCAGTATGCTTTAAAGATCTCCTACCGATGTCGTACGTTTTGCAACTAACTCTATTAAGCCGGAGCAAATGGCCCGAGGAAATGGATGTGCAAAGGACCCGTAGCAACTGGAGTACCTTTCTGATGCAGAGAAAACCGCTGTCACGCTCGTGGTCTCGTGCAGAGCGGTGCGTGTTAGGGCACAGCAACCCTTATTGGACCGACATACAATCTACTTTCCAGATTGCTGTCCGTTTGTAAAGTGAGATCACACACTGTCGTTTTATCTATGCAATTACTTTGTACAGCTCCCAAAGGTCTTGCCCTGAAAGACCCACACAAGGGATGGAATTATCAACGATTACATCCAATTGTTTAACCTCAGATAGGGAGTTGGTGTTAAGCGGACGCCTAAAGATAATCTATAAGGCTATCCATAAAAAGCTAGTCACGTATTAGTGCCCATACCATGCATGCTGTGCATGCAGAAAGACAAGCACACTCATGGTCGAGAACGTGTTCCTCATTAGGCCGCAGCAAAATAACTGCTGTGGTTCCTGCAACATTGAAATGGTCAGATTTATGAACAAAACTTGTTCATGTAGACAGTCAAGATAACACCCAGGGACACTCGAAGGGCAATGTGAGGTTGACCTGTTTGGAGTGCAGCCACAAAAGAGTGGCTCTACCTGCTGTCTGTCGCAATGACGCAAAGAAATGAAAAGGCTAATAGCACAAACGCGAGTGCCAAATCAGCAGAAATCTCTGGATACGGCAATTTCTGACCTTGGTGATGATATAGGCCTTTTGGAAATTGTGTGAAATGGGGGTACAATATGCACCTCTTCAGGTACAAACGATCGCTTAGGCAGTGTACCATCGGTACTAACCGTATAATATTTTTGTGGCGAGCCGATCTTGGCAACCGCACACTCACGTTTGTACATCTTTCAGACCACAGAGGGATTGTGGAGCGGAAGCAGTGAGGTTGTAAGTGCGGCAGTCGCTTCTCTTCCGGATCGACAGGCCGCGTCACTTATGTTTCAGGCGTTGCCCACAACGCCGTTTCACGAATTGCGTCAACAGATCTCTATGGTTTCTGTGGTTTGCTCTTGAAATGTTGCGTCTAAAACTACAATTTGCTGTTTCATCGCTACGACATGGTACATATCTAGAACCGTGGGGTATTTGAAGATAGCAAATAAACATTTCAAAGCCTAAGCAAATATGAAAATCCAATTCTTGCAAGCTCACTCACCATCATCGCACGTTGTTGCAGAACGAGCGGTAGCGTAGATGAGCATAGTATTATATACGTTCGGTTATGGTCCAGCCATCTCACAATTCGTCAATTGGCGTTTCTTTGGAGGGGTTGGGGTTGTTTTTTTAAACATTTTGTAATGCTAGATGAAGAGAGTGGTGGTAGCACCTCGTTGACTTACTCATGCTGTGCATATGCGCCGAAGGCGATACATATCCGAAAAATAGGCCTAGATGTTATTTGTATTTGTGGCTTGCTAAAGTTTTATAAGTGTTTGTTGGCCACATCCATGATGACGAGGAGGTCCCTACCTGTCCAGGACAAACGCCATTTCGTCCTTTTGCAGCTTGAGCGAGGGCATATAAGAGTCAGAAAGCTCATTGCCAATACCTGGGATGTGTTAAAATTTCACCAGTCAGGTGTTACTCGCTGATCACAGTATCCATATAATCATTAATCTTATCGGCGTGCTGCTCGACGCGCAGCTGCTCACTGAGGTTCTGGAGACAATGTAATCATCAAAGCAAACGCGGCCATTATAACGAGTGGTGATATTTGGAGGAATAATGTCTTGTTTAATTAGTATGTTCTGCGTCCAGAGACTCAGCGCCTTTAATCTTTGCATCGTTTTCGAGGTCGAGTCGGATCATGTCAGATGGTTGCATTCTAATCACTCTTTTTCGCATTCATTGAATAACACATAATGAGACCTCCAAGTACGGTTCCGAGATAAAAGAGGTTTAGGAGGTCCTTGCCGCTCGGTGGTGGAGGTATCTTGAAACTGCTTCTGCGATAAACAAGATTATATTGTCTTGTTTACGTTTGTTTTATCTAAAGGGAAAAATTGGCTTACAATCTCTGTGTACAGTCAAAGTAAATTCTGCCGAAGCACAACCGTTGTCGTTGCCCTTATTTTGGCTTGTCATAATAAATATGGCTCCGCTACCTCTCTTAGTTCATTACAGCAATGCCCTCAAGTGTTCGATGTCGTCTGCTGTATTATTTGACCACACCCGAAACAGATAACTGGGATAGCCTCTCGCGCTGGAATGTTTCTTTTCTTTTTCGGTGGACCACATATTTCTTGGTGGTCATTTTCCTAAGCTTCCTTAGTACCGCTTCTACATCAAAATTATTTATTGTAAAAAGTCAAACAATACACGTTCATATTTGAGATGAAATAAAGGAGTAGGTATAACCGTATATATAACCAAAGCAATTCTAAACGAAAAATAGACAGCGGGAACGGTTCAATAAATTTATGAATTAAAGCTCTTTTCCGCCTGAATTTAATAACAAATTTATACCATGATTTATTTCGAATAAGAAATTATTACCTGAACAACTTTTTTTTTTAATTTGAAAAACTCTGAAATTATAAAAATATAGATTGATAGTTTCTTTTAGAATAAAACTGATTAAAGTAATAATAACTAAAGAAGGCGTTGTAGACAACTTTGACTGTATCTACATAGAATGGTCAAGGAAGTGCTCGACACTACATGTGTATGCCTACACGTACGCCATTTTTGCCGCACGCTTGTTAAGCTTAAACACATATAGTCTGAGATCATGAAAATAGAGGTAATTCAGATATGCATCATTCCGCTAGTTATAATAATAACTATTTTGGACCTATAGGTGTCATATTTAAAAGGAAACAAAAGTTCAGGCTTAATTTTCGTTAATGTTCATTCTTTACATATGACAACTATGTAGTTATCGGAACGGTTCAAGTGTTCTTCGTCACTTATCACTTTCACGTTAAAATTATTATTATTATTATTATTATTATTATTATTATTATTATTTGAATTTGAGTCAACCATGTTATGAATATCCAATAGTGAGTTACTGGCTATGGCTTCGTTCCTTATTAAAATAGTTTTCAATTATGAATACCAAAAGAGTGATTTTGCGACATACTAACTTTTTTTGACAACTTTAGTCAGCAACAGAGGCAGCAAGAATGACTGAAAGCTCAATCACTTTGTTTCATGCCGTGAAAATCTACATTTTCACAAACATATATATATATATATATATATATATATATATATATATATATATATATATATATATATATGTGTGTGTGTGTGTGTGTGTGCGTGTGTGCGTGTGTGTGTCTGTGTGTGTGAAAATGTAGTTTTTTACGGCATGAAAGAATTTTGAGATAATAGGGTATCTTTCATTTATGGAATGTTCTGCGAACTAATAATTTTTCATATCTGAATTCAAATCAATGTTCATTTTATCCAGGCAATATTGTCATCAGTTTTTCAATACACTTCCTCCAAAAAATACGATATTTCATGAAACTCCATACGCCACTGCCGAAGGGAGACAGATGACTCGACGTTGACAAGAAAAGAAATACGAATTTCAAAAGTCTCGCATTTTCCTTGTTTGCGATAATGCTTATTCGACGGTCATGTATGCTGATGAAAAGCGAAATGATTCACAATAAATCAAGAGTAAGTGCAATAGATTATTGACTGAAGGCAAGAAATTCAATAAACCCGACGCGACATGCGGCCAGATTTATGAAGATTATAGCTAATCTAGCTCATTATATCTGATTTTCATGTAAAGATTGAATTTGAATTTGTCTGCGGAACCCTCTCATCCATAGACACGTGCAAAACAGAACCTAGATATTATCCAGATTACTTCGGGATTGAACCTAACTGTTAACTAGACTTGTGTGTGATAGAACCAGTTACCTACGAATGTGCAGAACAAACTGTTATTTAGGCGTGTGCACGATAGAACCTGTTATCTTTGCTTGTGCGTGATAGGATCAAACTATTATCTAGGAATGAGCAAGATAAAATCGAACTGTTATCTAGGCATGTGCTCGATAGAACCTAACTCAAACTAGTTTTTCTTTTTTATGTAGAATTATTAGGTTAATTAGACTGTGTGTGAGAAATTGTCGGAAGAGTGCGGTCTCTCGTTGTCCAAACTAAATTTGATCAGATTTATGAAGAGCAGATTATCACAAGCCCTTCCAACACGACCCCACACAATTAAATGTTCAAGCCTACCCCCCCCCCCCAGTAATCATTGACCAGGATATATATGTATCAATAACATTTAATTCGCTTCGCTAGTATTATCAGTGGAAAAGCAAACAAAAAACTCTGCTGTTGAAGTAATTAATAAATGAAACATCAATTCACTCGTATCACATTGCTTGTTTGTTCTTTTTATAAATACCAATTAATTTGTTTAAAATTCTTGCCACCAGGTCAATTAGCATGTTCAGTCTCAGAGGCGCCACAAAAAATATAGCAACTTGTTTCCGGGATTTTGTAGTGTCCATGCCGTCGTAAAGCATTGATTCCGATATGCCACATAATTTTTGGTAAATGATTTTAAAGTTAATACACCTTTCAAGAACATAATAATTAAGATATTCTGATACAATGATTACTTCTCTTCTGCATTGACATTTGATTCAATGACTAAACTTCATCGTCGCTCATAGGAAGTGGTGTATTAGGCGTTTGCTTTTAATATCTCTAAAACACGTACATGAAATTTGTTTGTTTCCTTTAACTAGTACAGGAAGTCTAAAGTAAAACGTGTTCAATATACAGGATATTAATTGTTTTTGCTTACAATGGACTATTACAAGCTATTTTCATGCTTGGACCTTGATAATAATTCCGCTGCATTATCCAAGCAAACAAAATGTATTTTGCAATATGTAAATATGCAGCCATATTGCAGTACATAGTGTTAACTTCAAACGAAAGGAATTCCATAGCATTGTATTTATTACAAGGATTACATTATTTGTACATAATTCTTTCTCCATTTTTGATCTTGCGATAAATGACTACGTATATATTTCATGCAAGTACGAAACAATTGAATAATACTTTTCTTCAGTTATTATAGAAACTACACTGGTGCTATAGCTTACGACACCAACCATTCACAATCTTTCCGTCACAGACGCGCAGCTTTGACATTTAATGACATTTTAAGATCTATTAGTATATCAAAGGCAACACATTTCCAGTGGCGCCACGGAGGGGGGGGGGGAGTGCCGACTGCACCGGGTGACACCATCAGAGGGGGTGACAAAAAATGACTGTCTATAAAATTTGTGAATTATTGTGCAGGAAGGAGGTCCATGGAGGTAACACCATCAGTTACCGCACATGACTGTCTATAAAATTCTTGAATTTTTGTGCAGAAAGGGGGTCCATGGGGTGACACCATGAGTTACCGCACATGACTGTCTAAATTTTTGTGCAGGAAGGAGGTCCATGGGGGTGACACATTGAGTTACCGCACTAGGTGACACCAACCCTAGTGACGCCACTGCACATTTCTATAAGGGTAAACAGTGTTTGTTCGTTTTAATCCTAAAAGTAAAAGCAAATGTAAATAGACAGTTCAAATTACTTTGCATATATATTCCAGGGGTAAGCTCTTTGGTCAAACTGTATCGTCCGTTGTTGGCAGAAACAGTGCATTAACAGTTATATTTGGGTATGAATTAGTAAATGAATAAATAAATGAAAGATATTGCTTTGCTGTTAAATTCACGTTCAATATAAGGCTTCTATTTCTTGAAACAAATTCTGTTTGAAAGAAAAGGAGATCAAACAGAACTTTAGCTGCTTTGATACAAAAGCCATAAATGGATGGCTGACGCAGGGGGATACCAAATGATCTTTTTATATTGACGATAGCAATGAGTAACAAGTTATGGACGCATACTTAGAAGCCAAATTTTAACCCGTTCGTGGGTAGACTGGTTCACGCATGTGTAGACTAACTTTGTTCTTAACTGATATTATATTCGAAGCTCGACGTTTGTTTTAGCAGACTTACGTAAATACATTATTTTCTATCATTCTCTCGAACTCATGTTTTGACATTTACAAAGAATTTATGAATTCGTTGTTAGTAGATTCTTTCAGAAAGACGCGTTATTTTGGATATTCGGAGTCTTTGATCCCCTGCTTCAGTGAGTATTGACATCAAGAACGAAATGGTAAGCTCCGTATTTTTGTGCTTCATATTTTTATGATATTTTTATTTATAACTTCACCATTTTGTTCTATTTGATCAGAGTTTTTAATGGCCCTAAGTTATGACCAGCCGTATTTATACGGACATGATGGAAATATACAAATATTAATGAATTATTGTTACTTATATGTAATTAAATTGCTTGTGTGTTAGTTTTAAAATTCTTTTTTATTTTATTTTTGTTTCATTACATTTTATTGTAATGATAATTTTCACTGGATTTGAGTCTCTTTTCGGAAAAATGGCTTGACCCGATTAGTTTATAAGATTTCTTCAGCACTATTTTTAGTTCATAGATTTTGTAAACATCGAGTGAAGACGATTGGCTATTGCCAAGGTCATTTTCGGCTCACGTGTTAGCTGAATTGTAACAGCCTTTCTTTTTAATTTATTTCCAGTGTGAAAATTTTATTCTTAGATAGGGCTATTCTAGCTACGTGATAATTGTCATTTTTTAAATTGCGCTGTTCAAGTTAGAAATCACGTAGTCTGTCACGTCAACTACCATGTGATCTAAAATCGAGGCTTAAAACAGCCATTTTCTACTAGATCGATTGAGTTGTATTTTAAACCTTGAGGGCTCAAGAGGCTTTTATTGTTGATGCCAGATTGTTTTGAAGTTCATCTATTTTTTGGAATTTAATAATTTATTCTCTAGAAAAATAAACAAGTGCTTCAAATTTATAAAAGTTCTGGGAGAAAGAAATTCAGTGGAAATTTATTCTGGAGTTTAACGGAATCATTATAAACTGTGATTCAACGAGGATCTGTTACCATCAGTACAGACATCATCTAACGCCATCGCCTCCATATTGAAATTTCATCGAGATTCGAACCCGGATTCAATTAGAACTGTTTATTGATAGGACTTATATTTTTCAATCTTAGGATTAATATTTGGATTATATTCACAAACCGTAAGTCCTGTTTCATATTTTTACATTGTTTTCTAGGGAAATAAATTATTTTGTTAAAATTTACAAAGCTTGTTGACTTCACTCTTTTCTTTTGTTACATTCGTACGAGCCTGCACGTAACACTGTGTAAATTATAATGGGCTCCTGTAATAAATATAATTTTATTTTAACAATATGATAAATAAGAGTAAAACGAGATCAACAAGATGGATTTGCTTTCGGACAAATTCATTCGTCTGAAGAAGATTAAACTTATTGTTTGTAATCATTACAAGATCTCTCTCTTTGTCTCTGTCTGTCTGTCTGTCTGTCTGTCTGTCTGTCTGTCTGTCTCTCTCTCTCTCTCTCTCTCTCTCTCTCTCTCTCTCTCTCTCTCTCTCTGCACAGAGTAAACAGAGCCCTTCTTCATATCTGTTTTTCCTGATATATCAAACTTAGTTATTGTTGCTGATGATACACTGACCTGATGCCGGCCTTGTGTTGTCAAAACATCGCCGCGACAGATTATTCTAAACATATTATGTGACCTTATAGTAGGTTCTAAAATGTCGTATAGATCATGTGATCAGCAGTATGTGTACCAAATAGAATCACATCACATTTATTAGTTCTGGTGACGAATGTAATTCCAGTCTATTTTTAGAGTATTTTATCCTGTCTTTTTTTTTTTTTTGGTGGTGGTGGTGGTGGTGGTGATACATGAGTTAGATTTAGGCTTATCTGGTATGAATTTAAAGGTAATTGTTTAATCTTTAGAATATGAGCTTATGCTCTGGTTGTCCGTTTGTGTTTCGGCGACAGTGCACAGTGAGTAATAAGGCCTTGGTGATGATCCGGAAGTGAAATATGTAATCCATTGCAAATTGCTTTGTTTACTATCCAGCCTCTCAAAGACATGCCGGTGAACCTATGACAAAAAACTTCACTTGACGTCATCTTTGAAGGTATTTTAGATTAACATATGATTTGTATTGATTGTCACACAGTGGAAAGTTCCGTACTGATAAATAAATGTAGAGACTATTTAGGGCAATTAATTGTGGTCTGAGTATAATGTGCTAAATTTTCGTAAGGATCACGTGACCAACAACAGGTGTACCAAATGGCTAAAATCTCGCATGGTCTACTGGAAATGTGGTAATAAATCTGACCCCACTTCTTTCATCAAATCATTTTCAAGGCGTTTATATAAATGTGCGTCCCATTTTTTGACAAGATGATGAATATTCTGATGTTGTCTGATGTTTTGTTATTAACGTCAGATAACTGTTTCTAATTATGTGATAATAATTAATTATTAATTATTGTACCTCCAAATAAAGCTGTTCTTTCAGTTAGATGCATATACATTTGGACACATGTTCTTTTTAATTTCAAAAGGTCAACTGCTATTAATTTACAAAGTAAAACGCCCTGGCAATGGTAATTTTGTAGAATGTGTATTCAATTAGTGATTCAGTTTTGGGTTTGAAATATGTTTGTGTGCATATATCTGTATTACAAATCCATTTTTATCATTGATTGATGGGTTTAGAACATGACGTATCCATGATCTTCCAATCTTAGACCAATTAACTTTGACATTAAGCTCTTTGAATATTATAGATCCATTGTATTGTGAAAGTTAAATATTTAAATTGAAATGGAAGAAGTTAACTCGTCAAATACAAGCACTACACGTAAATCGACGATTCACAATGATAGTTTAGTGTGTTAGTTGGTGCAGTGGTATTAGTCTTTGATTGCAGAAACTTGTCGTACCATTTGCAATTTGACTTTGAAAAATGCATCATTTGATGTGTATCTGCCAGTTCCTAGTTGTCTTTGTTGCACTAGAATAGTTTATTTACAATTCATGTAGGATTATATATGAAGAAAAAAAAATTAACTACCGGTACTGTATCAATATCTAATCACGTCCGATCGGCGTTGCTCGGCTACTTTACGCTTTTACCAATTACAGAGGCCATGAGAATTGAATGATCCGAACATGATATCCAATCAAATGTACAGTTGAAGAGAAAGGCCGCAATTAAGCTTAAATGCGTCAATTTTCTTTACCAACATTCTCAGAATTATTTCTGATAAAATATTTACACTGCCGTCAATGCAAACAAAGGCCAATTAAGAATTTCTGGAGGAGTTTATTCAAGCAAAGAACAGGTGTGATCATACCAGAAGATTAATATGCATAATTGAGAATGAAGTTGAACCGAGGGGGGGGGGGAGGAGTGGCGAGGACCGAGTGGTCTAAAGTGTTCTCCTTTATCGATCACTGCAATCTCTCGCGTGGGTTTTGAGAGTCTGGCTCTGCCAATGTGGGTATGTGTGAAAGGCTACCAGTAACTTCCCGTGGGTCGGTAGTCCTTAATGGGGTTTTCACTAGTTCTTCCTCCACATGCTACGCTGGCCGCCATGGATAGCCTGTCGTGTGCTGAACAATGGCGTTAAACCCACAACAACTATGACAACTTTAAACAAGTTTCAACAAAGTATCGCCAAAAACTTGAATATGCGCAGAAATGAAATGATAATTCAAAGCACGAGTTTTTTGTTTTAAACAATTTTTAAAATTAAACCAGGAATTGATAACTTGTTTATGTATTCATAGCAGTAGTGGTAGTAGTAACAGTAGTATCAAAACAGTGGGCTCTTGTTTAGGTCTGCTTGACATGGCCATATCAATTTAGAGCCTAAGGTCAACATTTAATTTTTGTGCTACAATGAAAAAAAATTTATATATTAGATTAAAACTGGAAGCTAATCACATAATTGTTTTAGTATGAAGATAAAAGTTACATATTGTTTACGTTGATCTTATTTTATGCCTATATAAATAAGTAAAGCTTGGTTCATTAGAGAACGAAAATAGCTTGTCATCCCTTTTATATTTGGATTAAAGTGACTTGTTTTTAAGCCGGAAGTGAAATCTGTGATCCATTGCACGTTGTTTTGTTTACAATTCAGCCTGTCATAGAAATGTCTGACGACTTACGACAAGAACTTCACTTGAAGTTATCTTTGAAGGTATTTGATATTAACATATGATTTATTACGATTCGGACACAGTGGAAAGTTCAGTACTGATAAACAAATGAAAATACTGTATATGAAAATTAACTGTGATCTGAGTCTACGTGTTTCAGTTTATTGGTGTGGTCCCTCTCAGATTATCATCATTTGAGGAACCACCTAGTGCCAAAATTTGAAAAGGATTTTATGTGTTATTGTTTCCACCAATATGTAAGTGTTTGTTTGTATTAGGTTTAATAATTTCAAATTTATTTAAAATTTTATTTATGGTTTTTACACCTCCTAAGCAATTGTAATAGTACTCCTCAACCCAGGCTGGTCTTGGAGTTTATTTATCTCAAGTGATCCTTGCCAGGGATCAGTGTTGTCCTGTGTGTGTTATATGCTATTTGTTTCTTATGTTGTCTTAAGTTTTTGTAAGGACTGGCAATATTCAAGTTTCAAATATTTGAGTTGTTGTTTAATTTTAAAGTTCAATAGGAGTATTTTAGTGTAATTATAGAGAAGGAAGTTTGTAAATGTTCAGTGTAAAGAATATACAAGAGTTACTTTGCTTGTTAAATTCGCATCATTAATCAATCAAGGTATCTAATGGTAAAGTACATAAGTATAGTTATCTTGTCACTATAAAGTTTCAATAATGATCAGTCATATTATCATTCCTTATTAGTGGTAAATTCAATTAATAAATACTTAAAATTCTTCAATGTAGTTGCTAAATAGTTAAGTAATTTCAAAGTCACATTAAGTTCATATAAATCTTCTAGTAATTATTAACTCAGTGGGTAGTTTTCTGTTAAGATCAAGTCTTAATTATAGCACATCTAACAATAGTCATTAATCAATCAAGGTATATAATGGTAGTGTCCATAAGTATAGTGATCGTATCACTTTAGAGTTTCGATCAGACCAAACAATCCCCTAATAAGGTTTTCAACTGGATAGCCTTTATAGCTAATGGCACGCATAAGGTGTTTCACGTGATAGCCTATATATCGGCTGGCACGCGTTGGGCGTTTGACGTTATTGCCTATATCTCGGCTGGCGTTTGACGGGATAGCCCTTAGCAGACACTACCGATTAAAGACGTAGCATACTAACGATAACACTATTTTTGTACGTGATGAAATAATTTCTTATTAACACGATTTTGGAAATGTTTATTACATAGTTTTAAATGACGTCAGTTGTCAGTATTCTGGAACTTACGTCAGCTCCTGTTTAATAATAATAATAATAATAATAATAATAATAATAATAATAATAATAATAATAATAATAATTAGTAGTAGTAGTAGTAGCAGTAGTAGTAGTAGTAGTAGTAGTAGTAGTAATAGCAGTAGTATTGGAGCTTACCCTGTAAACAAGTAAACAGCCATATACACTGTACATTGCGCTTGTTTTTCGAAAAGCTAAAGTAGTAGATTTACAATTATTCTGAAAGAAATGTTTTCACTTTTTATTTGCGTTTTGAAATTTATTTCAATTTCTCCCTTTATCATGTTAGAAAGCATATTGTGCTACTAGGGAAAGGTCATCACTCGTGTCAAATTCAATAACTCGTGTCAAACTCTACATTCTTTTATCTTAGGCAACTAAATATGTTTGCAGTAAAAACTAATCCGTCATGATTGCATGAATAACAACCAGTAATCTCCCCTAGAAACAAGAACGACAAGGTTCCGATGAAGACATGTTGATTAAGGTATTAGAGATGCCGGTACATGTACAGAAATCTTTCAGTGAGTCAGTTTATGATGCGCTGCACGTTTTACAACTATTAACTTGATTTACTTGAACTGATATGCATCTAAAGTTAAAACTGGAACAGAAATCGATTGGCTTCCTAAGCTGTGGCGTCCTTTCATTCAGCCAGGAAAGAAGCTCATGTTCCTGCTGAGCATAATATTTTTGTATTGATTTTTAATTCAGACAACGTGTCACTGAGAGTATTAGGCGAATACTTTTGTAATTGTGCCTTCTTAGAGCTTAAACCCGCCCACCCACCCACCCTGACATTTGCCTATTCTAAGGACAGCTTTCTTATCGGATTTACAATTCTTGGTACAGCAAACGCTTCTATTTGGGAAATACGATTTCCTATGTAAGCCACGAATTCGTAGCTTCAGTAATACTATGGCAGCTCTTAACTCAGCTGTTGCCATTTTATTTTAGTGTAAATGTATCCTTTGGTCACAATGAGCATTGCAAGAAGCGAAGCGTGCTGATGTCTGCCCGGTTATATGGTGTCTGTCATCATGCCTAAATCCAAACATCGTTCCAGGCTATGTGTAGAAGAGGCCTCTTTTGTCAAACCTGACACTGACATCTCCAGGTGATCCTCACTGCGCTACTGTTGCGCCTTGCTCGTTCGCGAGACAGAACGGGTCTCATAGCACTGGGGCATCATGTCCCACCGAGTAACATTATCCTGTCTCCAGGCCGATCAGTCCTAACACAAACCTCTTAATGCTGAGCGCCAAGCAAGGCAACTGCTAGAACCATTTTTATTAATCTTTGGTAAGACTCGGCCAGGGTTCGAACCCGTGACCTCCCGCATCCGAGGCGGACGATCTAATAAGTTAGGCCACCACAGCGGTCTCTCATTGTGAATGAAATGAGGCGAAAATGTGAAATGTTTGGAATTTTATTAGAGATAAAGCTTTAAAAATTCTCTCTCTGAAATGTACTACAACATCTTCAACGTGCCCTTGTAAAATTTGAGCCAGTGCTTTGTCGATTATTATTTACTTTATGCAGTTAATGTCTATTTAATGTATTAAAATTAATGAGAGGACTTGTCTTTATTGCCCTGAAAGGTTTCGGCAATACATTGTTATTCTGTTTTGCAGGCTCTCTTTAAAATTTGCATAGGGTCACTGTTTAAAAAAAAGCACCATGAATCAAGTTACGAAGGATGAAGGAGACCAAACTCTGCTGCCACGTCAAGTTTTCCAAAAATCAAAAGTGTAATTTTAAAGTAGAAGATTCGTTGGATTAATGTGTTCACCAATAATATACTAAACCAATGTGGCAAGTATTAGAATTTAATTTGTTTAGATTTTGGATTTATGGAGTTTTAAAACTATTGACACTTCTATCCCAGGTCATTATTTCTGCATAAGAATGGAAAAAAGATATGTGATAGGAATAAAAAGAGAAAAGTATAATTTCACTCGAGTAAACAAAAATCACTGATAACACCAGTCTTATCCAATGCGTATATACGTATCAAGCCGTAAAGAACCGTTCCTTTTGTATCCGCGGCTATGTCAATAATGAATTCATTTCTGCGGTAATTCTTCCGCTCGCATCACGATTTCAAATAAGCACTGTCAGTTATATCGACTAAGTATTAAAATGAAAATCAATATTGATGCTTTTTGCGATTTCTTAATTGAAAGTTGGATTAATTATTCTTATCGGCTCTAAGAAGTCATGATCAAAAGATGTCTCTTTAAAACGCTTGACATATCAAACTTCTCTTCATTACAAGCAAGCAACTTAGATTTCTTGTAATTATTACGTGAGCAGAAAGTATCGATTGCATGATTATACTGTTTTCGTTAGACACGTCCAACTCATGTTGATTGGAAAGTCTCAAAATGCAAAATATTGTTAAGGCAGCATAGTTTTCGGCTTTGACTTTCTTTGTCAGAGGACATAGACTCAAAAAGTAAATATAATACCTTAATTTTCTTAGTGTCCGAAGAGACGAAATACTTTATATTTTTGTTTATAGGTGAAATCTCTACAAGGAGAAACAGGATATACCAAATTGAAATCTCAATGCTTTTTAATATCAAATTCATCTCAGTTTCCTCCTGATTATATCAATTAAAAAGAGACTGATAAAGAATTTAGTCCCTCCAAGATGATACAGGCAACAATTCAAATTATAATTACAAATACTTAGATGTTTTGTAAGCACATGTAATTTTACTTACACGCAGCTGTTACTTGTAATTTAATAACGTAAAATTTAAAAGTATAATGAAGTTACTCTCAGACATACGTAAACTGTAGTCTTCATTTCATAGTTTTCTGAAATCGGTTCGTTTTTTTTTTTTTTTTTAAATCTAATAATGACCTTATCTTTAGCTACCTCTACGAACGCAAAGGCTAAGTGTTCTTTCTACTCATTGTAGAAATGCTTTTATCAGGAAGCAAAGAATTCAGATGTCTATAAAGTTCATGAAAGAAAAATAAAATTAAATGGACATGGCTGAATAACCACTTTCCTTTTCGATCATTACCTTGCCATGGCTGAATAGCAACTTGTCTTTTCGATCATTGACTTGTCACTGCCATGGCTGAGTAAACACTTGCCCTTTCAATCATTGACTTGCCTGGGTGAATAACCATTTGTCTTTTCTATCAATGACTTGAGAAAGGATCACGATCCTGAACACACTAGTACAACGTTCTTACCCAATCGGGGGCCCTGAGTGGCCGAGTGGTCTAAAGCGCTATCCGTTACGGATCACTGCCATCTCACCTCTGTCTGCGTGGGTTCGAGTCTCGGATTCGGCCAATGTGGGTATGTGAGAAAGCTTGCCAGTAGCTTCTCGTGGGTCGGTGGTTCTTTCCGGGGTTTTCCCGGGTTCTTCCTCCACCAGTAATACTGGCCGCCATGTATAGAGCCTATCTTGTGCTGAAAAATGGCGTTAAACCCTACGACAACAACAACAACAACAACAACTTACCCAATCGCTACTTAAGTCAGTTTACTATGTGTCATGGAGTTAATAAACTGTGGATTATATATATATATATATATATATATATATATATATATATATATATATATATATATATATATATATATATATATATATATATATATATATTGAATTCAATGTCTACACAGATTTCCTCATACCAACAGATTTTAACCTGATATAAAAGTTATATTTGTAATAACAGATGCATTGTTTAGAATGCTAATAATAACAGTATGAGAGGTATGAGAGAGAGCCAGACAGGGATTACAGACTAGACAAATTGTGGGGAAATGCATGGTACGTGTACAATAAATACCTTCACGTACAACCATTTAACATTGTAGATGTATCCAATGTCATAGTAAACCGGATAACAAAACACATTTTGATTATGCAGACTTCAGGCCATGAAATTATATTAACGTAATTAGAATTAATTTTGAAATAAAGTGTCAGTGGACAGCATACCGTCAGCATTAAAATCTTAATAAAATTGTTCTTGTTCATATTATAGTTCTTTCTGCTCAGCATCGCGAATGATAGCGCATTTTGTAGCTCAGTGAATCACCACGTGAACGTCTCGAAAAGGAAGATAAAATTACCAAATTAATTTCGTGCGCGACGTACAGAACAACACGACTCTTTCCAAACATGCTGAAAAAGTGTGGTCTGTATACATATAAAGCGCCATTTTGGTCCTGGAGTTATGAAAGAGTCCATTTTTGATGATGGCTTTAGCGGTTATTGGAGTCGTCGAGTGCCACAGGCAAATGAATATTGTCTGCATACGACAGTTTTGATTAAATTATTTATTATACTTACTTAACGTCTGTTTATTAAATGACTTGTCAATTTTCCTAGGGCTCCTGACGGTTCCCATAACTGCTTAGTCATGTATCAAATATGGACTCTTCCAAAACTTCTAAACCAAAATGGCGCATTACATGCACACATACCACTTTTATTCAGTATATAGGGAATGAGTGGTTTTGCGGTGTCAATACGATGAGTTATAAATGCACGTACGGAGCTTTCTGTGAGATATGTGATTATTAACAATTGTATGATTAACTGTAACTTGGCAGTAAGAAAACCCGATCACATATCGATGTACCTAGCGGTATTCTAGTTCACAAACTTTCTAGCGGACGAATTTACACATTTCCCAATCTTTAAATATGCTGTCATAAATATATCGTTCTGTTCTGAAATGACAAGATTTAAATGCAGTAACAGTACTTGTTCTTTGTTTTAGTTTATCGCACTCTTTTCAAAATAAAGAAAGGCAAAAGGAGAGACAATCAGGTTTATTACTACGTGCCACATTTGCAGTTACAACAAATCTATCACATATAGCGATATCCTTTCCAATATCGTCAATAATGCAAACGTACAATATCCTTTTTCGGATTCAATTGGATTCCATAGGGATCATCTTCAGTTACTAATGTCAATTAATAAAAATGAAAATTGTATTAATTCCTATAGATTTTGTATGTGCTCTATTACGCTTTCTACAATGGTCAATTGTTCCAATGTCAAAGAGTGTCCTTTTACATCAAAGTTGTTTTGTGTGTCAGTTTAATTTCCAAGTGCGGTAATAAATCTCTCGCAGTGCCATCTAAACACGCTTATATGTCGAGTCCAAGTGTGGTATTAAAGCTCTCGCAGTGCCGTCTAAACACGCTTATATGTCGAGTCCAAGTGCAAACTATATAGACCCAGATCTGCTGCCTATGCTAAGTAATCAATAGAGCCTGATGTACCAGCGCATTATGCGACGACAGATCAGGGTCACGTTGCGTGCAGTTGGACTCGATTTATAACGAGTGCACACGATATTTGCCAAGCTGTTGTACATATTGCTGAAACTGACAAAAACTAATATTTAAATGCATTGTATTAGTCAGAATTTAATGTGTGCTGCCTGAAGAGTAGAGATAGATAGATGGATAGATAGATAGATAGATAGATAGATAGATAGATGTGGATGCATGCATACATTCCTATTTATATACATACATACTCTCATTTATTTACATACATTTTAAATTTTTGAAATTTAATGACTTCTGGAATAGAGCTCGTCTCTAAGAGAATTTTTTTTTCCAAACTATTTCTGTAGAAATTGATATATCATATTGAAAAGATTTTCAAGTACAATAAAAAATTCATTATAATTCTTACTCGATTAATGTTGTTGTTATTGTTTTTGTTGTTGTTGTTTTGGGCTTAAACCATTTCTCAGTGCAAGATAGGCTATACATGGTGGCCAGTATAACTTTTGGAAGAAGAACCCGGGGTAAACCCTGGTAAGAACCACCGACCCATGGAAAGATACAGGTGGCTTTCTCATATATCCACATTGGCCGAGTCTGAGACTTGAACCCACGCGGACGGAGGTGAGATGGCAGTGATCGGTAAAGGCGAGTGCTTTAGACCAATTGGCCACCCGGGGACCATACTCGATTAATGAACCACATCAAAACCACGTCTCCTGTTTTATGCAACATCTAAATCATACAAGAACATTTGTTTGGACTTACCCGTCAGAATTTATAGTAAATCATATGAGACCTGTCATACTTCACCTACTATTTACTTGATGTATTGCCATGTGAAGATATCTCTACATCACAGTTAAGCACCGATTTCTTTTCTCTTCGTCTAAACATAAGCGCCGCTATGACATCAGATCTACGCAGTCCTGCTTGGAGATCTAACCTAATACCACAGTTACGTTTCATGTTTTACGAATAAACATTCTGTAGTGTGCAACGTTTACTGTAACTGACAGACTTCTATCTACACATTAAGGCACCATATTTTAATAAGTCATGCAAGTTTTCGTCATTGGTTGACGGACTCTTTTTTTTGTGTGTTACTAATGTAATCAAACTGACGTAGTCTACGTAGAGGCTGTAACCTAAAACGCGTCTGTACCAAAAACATTGACATTTTACATCCTCCTGTTTTCATTAAACAACAAGCAAATGCATTGATTCTATACAGTTTCAACAAGTTTCAGGTCTACACTTTCATACTGTTTTCAATATGCAACTTCACCATTTAAGTCACTGGCAATCAGACCATAAAAGGCACTATTTCTTCACGATTTTGGTTAACCTCAAAGGGGGAGGGGATATTGTGATCTGAGGCCATCTGACGGACAGACTGGGTAACGATTGGAATTTCCAGTCCACGTGATTGTAGTAGCCTATCAAATTCGAGTTAGAGAAAGTTATCATTATCAACAATATCTTCCGAAGGACGAATTTCATTTTCAGATATTTGAAACTTGTGATTTGATTGGTAAACCACAAGATCAACAGAACATGACTTCTTATTGGCGTCAATCAGATCTCCACATAGAACTGTGGAGATCGATTTTAATCAGAGTGTGCGGTGACTTAACTGGTCTGCGTGCCAGACGCACGACCAAAAGCGTGCAGGTTCGAATCATAGCGTCACATCAGCCCACTCGCCTACTGTGGTGTTTTTCATGGGCAAAACTATTCGCTACTATCGCCTTGGCACCAGATGGCATTTGGATCATGTCATCATAATTTGGTTCAAACTGTAAGTGTTTGGGCTTTAAGTTCTCTGAACAATATATAGAGACTTCTAATTACAGGGTCAGCGACTTCGTACATAAAACGATGGAAGCGGCACAACGCAGATTTTACTAATGGTTCTAAATTGTCAAATGCAAATTATGAACAAAAGGGTAAGACTAAGGCCAAAATTATACACACAAATATTCATAACTTCCGGTATATAAGATGAAGGAAGAGAACATAGAAAAAGCAGAAAAGCGACCAATGAGAATGTGATATATGCTGGCATCGCGAACCACAGAATACGTCGATAATACAACAACGGTACATGTAATTAGGTAGTATAACTTACGTCATTTTACCACACAGTAGGTACACTTTGCCTATAATGTGTGCAGTTTCATATTTAGTATATTATTATATGCTCATTTTCGTCTCCGTTAACTTCACATTGTTAGAATCTTGCAGTATTTTACGATATTGAACACCGTCATATTTCACGCAAGTACACGACACGTGTGCCTAAGGATAGTATAGTGTATTAGAAACTACTTTGTAAACTAACCTTGTACACTCGTATAGGAACCGCTGATTACGATTGGTCAGTTTAAATTAAGGCGTACACCTCGGAAGTAATGTTGAATTTAAAAGTAACGACCTTGGTCGAATACTTTAGTCCGAGATTTCCTGCGAGAGGACAAGATTGGCTCAAGGGAATAACTAAAGAATAGTGCTTTCCTCGTTAAAACAAGTCAAAGGGACCAGGTGGCTGTCTTGTAAGAAAAGACAGGCTTTAGTGCTAGGACGTACAATTTCTGAAAAGAACAGCATTAAGGGAAGCAGCTCCAAGGAACAGACGGGGACAGTCCGAAGACGGAAGTCCGGAAAAGAGATGAAGCGTTCAGAATAGAATGATCAAGGAAGATCAACGTATACACGTGAAGGTGGGAAGACGTGTAATTCCGGAGACAAAGACAGGAAGCGACGCTAGGTGATGCAAATCAGGCGTGGACATTGTGCTGTTATCACCATTCGTTACCATGATGAAACGAATCCAAAATAGAACACTGCTATTGAAATTCTGTTAACGTAAATTTGTTTGAATTGAAGCTGACACTATTAATTTTTTTGTTATTGATTAAATCGTTATTTCCTTGTCTAAAGTGGACTCGTATTGTATTATTTCTTCTCAATAGTCTTGTTCTGATGTGTTGATGTTCTATCTATCCACTCACACCGGGCAATAAAATTGAGGGAGGTCATCCTCTAGATAACGACTGCCAAATCTAATTAACCATCCCTCTTTACCAAGAGGGACAACGTTATAAGTGGGGCTATCCTCCGGGATATTTTGAACAGTGTGAGTGACAGAGGCTGAGTAGATATTGAATAGGAAGTAGAGTACCATAGCAGTGATACATTTATTTATTATTTAAGCAAGGAATTACGAGAGTGAATCGAGTCAATATCTATTCATTCTGTAGTTGGTGCATGCCATTGTTCGATATTTTCTTTAATGTATGTTATGACATTGTAAGAAATTAAGAATCCGTACCTGAACTGCTTTGATAGTGTGGTCGTTGTCTGAATTCAGGTAATTCAGAAAGAAATATTGCCTTTAGTTATTTTTGCGAGAAGAGATAATTAAGGAAGTCCCGAGGGAGTAATTGCATATTGTTGGTGCGAGCGAGCTGAATTTGGAAAGAAAGTTCAAACTTTTCTACTGCCAAACAATGTTAGGTTGCTTTAGAGTGATTTAAGTAAGTCCATAGGGTTAAGGCTTTATTGGAATAAAATACAGGTAGGTATTCTTAAGGAAGCTGTTTCCTGTAAGGCAGTAAGAAGTTAGTAAATACTTAAGCTAGGTAAATTGGTTGGTGATACCGTCGAGTAGACTAGAATGGCAACTGATAGGCAGTTAGTCAAAGAGTTTAAGTCTATTGGTAGAGACGAATTAGGTTATGAAGGGACCCAATTAGCGGAATTTGTAGAGCGGAGTCTCATGGAATACAGAGAACAGCAGGCAGCAGAGAAAGAATCAGACAAGCCGAGGAAAAAGAAAGAGGAAGACAAGAACGGGAAAAAGAAAGGGAAATCGAGTTAGCCAGATTGCAAGCCGAAGAAAGAGCCAGAGAGAGAGAACATGCGTTAGCCATGGAGAGACTAAGGATCGAAGTGAAACCTAGGAGGGGCGAAGAACTGAATGAAGATTCAGGACCTACAAGCTAAAGATCAGAGGATAGGCGTACCGTCCAGATAACAATACCGATGTTTAATGACAGACGAAATCATCGATAATGTTTTAACTCAGTTTGAAAAGTTAGCTTTAGTCCATCATATACCCAAAGACCAGTGGGCCATTAATATCTCTGCATTTTTGCAAGGAGCTGCCAAGGATGTCTACCATAATATGGCACCCACTGAAGTAGATGACTACGACGCTCTCAAGAAAGCGCTGTTAAGGCATTACGAGTTGTCGGCTGAATAGTTTCGCAAACTTTTCAGAGAGTCGTCTTAGCGAACAACGGAGACGCATGCGCAATTTCATACTTGCTTACGCGTGCTTGTCGATAAATGGATTAAAATGACAGGCACGGCGCTCAGTTATGAAGGCATACCGGAAGAGATCTTGAAAGAACATGTCCTCAGTAGTATCGGAAAGACCTGATCGTATTTTTAGCGGAGCATGATTTCGCGACCTTAGAAGATATCAGTGTGATGTCTGAGCGATATGAGAGTGCACGCTCTCGTCCGACCACCTGGGGTGGCAGGGATCGACCAAGCGTCACTGACTTTAGAAGAGCTAACGACTTGGCACCTCATAGATGGAATGGTCAAAATGGTAGGAAGCTAGAGGCTGATAATCCCAGCCGTGATCAGTTCCGTGGCTCAGGAAAGTCCCAAGAGGTAGATAAGGGTACCAGGTGAAGAAAGGGTAAGAAAGCTGATGTTGTATGCTACGGCTGCAACAAACCTGGCCATATTCTCAAAGACTGCAGGAAATATTGTCCGACGATAAATGTATTCACACCAGGCACTGTTAGGAAGTGTAAACCAGTAGAATGGGCGAATACAGCAACAGCTACGGTAAATGGAGAGAAGGCTACCGTGCTGTATGACACCGGTTGTAGTTATCCAGCCTTGGTGGATAGCAACTTTGTCAAATCTGTTGATTATACAGATGAGAGTGTGGAAGTCCATTTTGCTAATAGGACTAAAGATTCTCTCCCGGTTGTCTCCATCGACCTTGATTCGCCTTATGTGAAAGGACGAATTCAAGCAGCTTGCTTGTCAGGGTTGTCGCACGACGTAATATTAGGATGTAGGTATGTGTTGCCACAGCCTAATCCTACGACGTGTACATCTGTACACGTGGGGCCCGTAGAGACGAGGTCTATGAAGAGAAGGTCAGGGTCGATGCCACTGAACCCCTCGACTTCGCCCATAGACAATTTGCTATCTGGTGAATTAAGGAGAATTCAAGAGGAAGATTCTACCCTTAACAGGATACGTGGGTAGGCGAAGGAGAAGTCCGTGCGGGACTTGCCAGACGGTGAGGTAGAGATCGCGCTGAAACTGGGTATCTTGTATCGATACGCCCGAAAAGGATCCGAGAGGTATAAGCAAGTGGTTGTACCTCGATCTAAGAGAGAAGAAGTGCTTAGGCTAGCACATGAGAGTATACTTGGTAGCCACATGGGCGTGGCAAAGACGAGAGATAGGTTAGTGAGGGAATTCTACTGACCAGGTGTGTATGGGGATGTAAGGAGGTTTTGTCTGTCGTGTGACAAGTGTCTGCGGGTGGCACCTAATACCTCACATCGCCCAGTGCCACATGGGCGTGGCAAAGACGAGAGATAGGTTAGTGAGGGAATTCTACTGACCAGGTGTGTATGGGGATGTAAGGAGGTTTTGTCTGTCGTGTGACAAGTGTCTGCGGGTGGCACCTAATACCTCACATCGCCCAGTGCCACTAGGAACCACCCCTCTGATTGATGAACCTTTCTTGAGGGTGGCGATGGACTTGATAGGTCCTATAAAGCCTGCGTCAGAAAGTGGTAATCGTTATGTGCTAACGATTGTTGATTATGCTACTCGATACCCGAAGGCCGTTGAGTTGAAAAACATTGATTCAGTTACGGTGGCTGAAGCTTTGTTAGGAGTTTGGTCCAGAGTTGGTGTTCCTGAAGAGATACTAACTGACCAAGGGATGCAGTTTGTTAGCCAGGTGATGGAAGAAGTGAACCAGTTACTTTCCATTAGGTACCTGACTACTACCCCGTATCACGCGCAGAGCAATGGTCTAGTAGAGCGTTTCAATGGGACGTTCTCTGAAGAAGTTGTGCGAAGGTCGACCTAGGGACTGGGATCGATACCTTCCCGCGATACATTTCTCGTACCACGAAGTACCCCAAGCTACTCTAGGATTTTCACCTTTCGAACTAGTTTATGGGAGGACAGTGAGAGGACCCATGGCTGTGCTGAAACAGCTATGGACGGATGAAAAGGCATCCGAGGAAGTACGAACAACGAATCAGTATCTCGTTGATCTCCGTAACAAGCTGGAGGAAGTTTGCAGCTTGGCCCAGAAGAATCTCCGTGACGAACAGGGTCGTCAAGCCAAGTACTAAGACAAGACGGCGAAGGAACGTAAGTTTGAAGTGGGTGACAAGTTGCTGTTGTTGTTACCGTTGGAGCACAACAAACTCCAAGTATCCTGGAGGGGACCGTTCGTTGTAACGGAAAAGAAAGGTGGACAGAACTACCGTATCCAGGTAGGAGATAAAGAGAAGTTGTACCACGTTAACCTTGTTAAACGCTATCGTGAAAGGGAGACATCCACTGAGTTAGTGGTTGCTACAGTTGTGACTGAAGAACCCGACGACAACGAAGGAGTGGCGGAAGTACTTCCTAGTTGTCCTTTGACAAGGAATGAAACCTATGTCGATGTTGTCCTCAACGTAACGTTAACGTCAGAACAACGTGAAGAGGTGGAGGAGATACTCCACGACTACTCAAGTGTCTTGACAGAAAGACCAGGCATGACGGAATTGGGGGAGTTCAGTTTGAAGTTGCTGGATGAAACGCCTGTGAAAATGAAACCCTATCCACTGCCTCATGCGAAGTTAGAAACTGTACGGGACGAAATTAGAACTATGCTTGACTTAGGGGTCACTGAACCAGCCGAATCCGCATATAGTTCACCGGTTGTTTTGGTCCAGAAGAAGGATGGTGATCACCGCTTTTGTGTTGACTATCGGAAATTAAACAGGATCACAGAATTTCAGGTCGAAATGTTACCGGATCCTGAGTCCATATTTGCTGGAGTAACCAACGCCAAATATTTCTCTAAAATAGACTTGTCAAAGGGATATTGGCAAATTCCAGTTCGTAATGATGACCGTCCAAAACTTGCCTTTGCAACACAAGATGGGACATACCTATGGGTAGTCATGCCGTTCGGGGTCCAGAATGCACCCAGCATTTTCACCCGAATGATGAGGAAACTGCTTGAACCTTTAAGAGGGACCGGACTTTCAAATTATGAACGATTTGTTATTGGCGACACCTACATGGGAAGAACACGTGGTCTTACTGAGAAAAGTTCTGAAACGACTTACACGGACAGGGCTCACCGCCCGACCATCTAAATGTCACATAGGATTTCGGAGACTGACTTATCTAGGACACACACTCAGTGAAGATACATTAGTCCCAGAGAGTGCTAATGTGGACCAGCTTCGGAACGCCGCAGGTCCAACTACTAAGACAGAAGTGCGATCTTTTTATAGGACTTGCAGGTTATTATCGTAAGTGTGTTGCGAGCTTCAGCGCTATTGCTAGTCCATTGACTGACTTAACAAGGAAGAAGGTTCTGACAAAGGTTAATTGGACAGACGCTTGTGAGAGAGCATTTCAGACGTTAAAGGATATGTTGACGTCAAACACCGTAGTGAGACTACAGGACGTAACAAAAGACTTTGTCTTACGCACCGACGCTTGTGACAGGGGTCTTGGTGCAGTTTTACTGCAGGAACATGATGGGATCTTATTTCCGGTTGCTTATCGTAGCAGGAAGTTGTCTTCAGCAGAGCGTAATTATTCTGTTACCGAAAGAATGCCTAGCGATTATCTTTGGGATCTCTAAATTTCAGCGCTATTTGTATGGGCGAAAGTTTATTCTGGAAACTGATCACCAAACACTTGCTTATTTGGCCCAAGCTAAATTGACAAATGGACGTTTAATGAGATGGTCATTATTTCTTCAGCAATATCAAGTTCAATTGCGATACATTAAAGGAAGTGCCAATGTAGGAACCAATGTCTGAGTAGATTAATTGATTCTGAAGTGAAGGGGTCAGTTCAGGACATGTAAACAAGAACTTGAAATGCAACTTCAAAATTCGGAGAGCAAAATCCCAGATTTTACTCTGGGGGCGGGGGGGGGCTATGTAATGTGTTGAATTTTGAATAAGTATGGAACCTTAAAATTGAATTCCTTGTGCATTAAAATTTTATTACAGTCAAGCCAGCAAGGTATTTGTAAAGGGTCACTTCGACCTTTTCTTGATGTCAGTGTTAAACTTGAAAGACCAGCATCTACGGTTCATTTAGAATTGACCCGGGCATTACAACCCTGTCCTGGGAAAGTAAACATTAAAGCTACCGACCATAACCGCTTGATGTGAATCACATGTCAAATAATCATTTTCAAAGGGAAGTTGATATGCATCGTATTTCTAGGCTGTCAAAATCTAACCAAAGAAATAATTATCTTGGGGAAAAATTAGGAACCGCTGATTACGATTGGTCAGTTTAAATTAAGGCGTACACCACGGAAGTAATGTTGAATTTAAAAGTAACGACCTTGGTCGAATACTTTAGTCGAGATTTCCTGTGAGAAGACAAGATTGGCTCCGGGGAATAACTAAAGAATAGTGCTTTCCTCGTTAAAACAAGTCAAAGGGACCAGGTGGCTGCCTTGTAAGAAAAGACAGGCTTTAGTGCTAGGACGCAAAATTTCTGAAAAGAACAGCATTAAGGGAAGCAGCTCCAAGGAACAGACGGGGACAGTCCGAAGACGGAAGTCCGGAAAAGAGATGAAGCGTTCAGAATAGAATGATCAAGGAAGATCAACGTATACACGTGAAGGTGGGAAGACGTGTGATACCGGAGACAAAGACAGGAAGCGGCGCTAGGTGATGCAAATCAGGCGTGGACATTGTACTCTTTTCACCACTCGTTACCATGATGAAACGAATCCAAAATAAAAACACTGCTATTGAAATTCTGTTAACATAAATTTGTTTGAATTGAAGCTCACACTATTAGGGGTTTTTTTATTGATTAAATCGTTATTTCCTTGTCTAAAGGGGGCTCGTATTTGTATTATTTCTTCTCAATAGTCTTGCTCAGTTCTCTGTTGATGTTCTATCTATCCACTCACACCGGGCAATAACATCGAGGGAGGTCATCCTCTATATAACGACTGCCAAATCTAAGCAACTATCCCTCTTTACCAAGAAGGACAACGTTACACAAACGAATGAACGCAATGTCAACAATAAACGTGAGAGACGCAGTAATTGAAAATACCGTTCTGATCATTGAAACAGCTATTTAGGAGAATATTCATATCTTTTCGCAAATAGAATGGTTAAGACTATAACGAGTGCTCACTAGTGTCTAAAAAATATAGCATAGAAAAGCATATAGAGGCCTAGCGGTATCGCATATCTATTAGAGACTTAACATTTTACACGTCTGTCAAAATGCTGGAAAAAAAGTGCAAGTGAAGGTTTTGGTAGGAAACTAAGAGCCTCAGAGCCAATAATCCAAGACGACCAAAAAATATCATCTCCGCTGGGTAATTGGATTGTCGCACAACAGCTGCTTTTCAATTTTCCCCGTGTAACTATTTTGATACAATTTACGATACAGGTCATAGGTGCGGTCCCTCCAACAAGTGACAGGGCATAATCATGTTTTCTTTAGCTGGTAAAAAGAATGGTAATAAATATACTTACATTTATGCATCTTGAATTTCCTCAAAATGTACTTTCTAAGTTAGTTCTTCAAATCCGACTGATATGTCCTACAAAACTTGATACAAACACGAGCTGTACTGGAATTTCGAGTAGCCTACATTTCCATCTGCAATCCATTCACCTTATTTCACTAAACTGACACAATAATCCACCCCTCATAATAAGAAAAGTAGAATTGAGTTGGATCAACATGGAAAAAAATCCATGCGTATTCATTCACTATATGACTCTAAATTTCGATTTTAAGCAGACCAAAACATAAATAAGTTTGAAACTCATGTAGAGCGCGCGACTAAGTTAAAAGGTTGCTGGGCGGAGCTATGTGTGCATGAATACTGTTATTGTGTATTGATGAATCGACCGTTGTGAATTTATTTTGGAATAAAGCATAAATTCAATTACATTGTTTCTTGTAATGTCTTTTATTGTTAAGCCTTAGGTAGTCAAAGAAAATGAGCATACAATAAAAAGGTTACTGCATTTGTATGGGAAAATTTAAACTCGTTTCTTTTGCAAAATACTGCACAAACTTGCGGAGTGCAGTATTTTGCAGAAAAACTCGTTCGTATTTTCCCATACCAATGCAGTAATCTATAATTATAACATGTGAACATATCACTTTATGTGATTCTGATTGGTCTAAATAAGTCTATGAATTTATTGTGCAGTATTCTCCTCACCGATTGGCTCCTATCGTGATGAAAACTTTTTTTTTAATCTTCTAGAATTTTTTGTTTTCAAGGAACATTTTCGCTCGCATTTTTCGATTCGTGTCACAAAAGGAATTGGGGAAAAATGGTCTCGACTGTCTGAATATGGCAACATTTACCACCACAGGGGCTTGTTATGTCATATATAACATATCATAACATCAAAAATGGCTAAAACCCCAAGACAACAATAACAACAAGTATCACTAAGGTTATTGCTCAGTTCATAGCGGGTGTGTGAGGTGGAGGTGGGAGGGGCGGTAAACCTTAACATGGAATCCACCCTATGTACAAGCGTGGTTTAAATGTCAACTTACAGAAGTAAATATACTCACCACTTGTTCACAGAAGAATGTGGACATAAACCGGTCTCCAAACTGACAGAAGTTTATCCAACCTCTGTATATTTACGCGGTAAGTATGTGATGCAATTCCAACTAAAAATGAAATTTGTTTACATATTCTGTGGTCTGCTGTTCCAAGTCAAGTACTGTAAATATGAGGTCACAAATACATTACAGCAAATATGGGAATTTCTGCATCCAGTAAACCTTCTTTCCCATGAATATTGCAACAATTTAATGTTTAGTTGTGAAAGGGACATGTTACGTTACTTACACATGGATCGTCTACTGCATTCTAACGGGTATTGCATCAAATAATGCGACATCACGCGAATTGGACAGTCTGTGTTGAAAAATGATTTTGTCTGTGTAAAATGTTCTGTTCATTCGGAAGGACGCTTGTAGCAGCAGGAAGGGTGAACAGACCAAATTTATTTGCGAAAATAAAGCTTCCTACGGGGGGTGAAAAAATACAAACGTCAATAACGCTAAAGCAGGGAGGGTGAACAGATAAAGTTTATTTGCGAAAATAAATCTTCCTACGGAGGGTGAAAAAATACAATCGTCGCCGAGACCTCTAACCGGGTTATTTTTTTGTGTGTGTCAAATATATTTGCCGGGATCGTCACCCATGTGTGTGTGTAAAAACAGTAATTGGTCAGGTGTCGTAATTAGTTCATTATTGCTGATATAACACGCTAACCATGGAATCTAGCAAGATTAATTAGCTCGACAGCGACTAGAGGCAATTAAAAAATATCTTCCAGTCCATGATTCTGTCAAGCAAAATTTACAGGATCGACAGACATCACTTGCAGAATTTACAGAAGGTGCAGAACAGTTATTTAAACCAGTTACAAAGCCTACCAAAGATCTTTTTCCCACGTTAGAGCAAACCGCTAAGGCAACTGAGCAAACCGCTAAAGCAACTGGAAAAATAGCAGAAAGAACTAAAAAACAAAAAGATTCTAAGAGAACTTCCAGTTGAAATAGCTGATGCTACTTGTCAACCACAAATACAAAAATACTTGAGGGTATTGACCAGCTTCGTTCTGAAGTGGCCAAAATAAAGGATCTTATACCAGAATCAGAACCAGAACCAGAACCAGAACAAGCAAGAGTCAGAACTGAAGTGAATGATAAATTTACCTAAGAGAATATTGCCCTCATTAAAAAGAACTGACAGCGTGGAAGAATTATCTGTGTTTGCCGTGCACAGTTTTGGTAACAGAGAAAAAGGTTTGAAACTCGATTACACTGATTATGTTGTGAGTCGTGAAAACTGGTACAAATGGATATATCGCATACTTTACGGAGTTGATCAGGCTCGAAATAGTGATACAAGATATATTGCATTTATTAATGAAATATATAACTATCTTGCACAGTTTCAACAACCACAATTACAACAACCAGGCAAAAAATCCGGAAAAGATCTTGCCACTTGCAGTGTAAAAACAAAAAAAACTTCCGTTTCCCGATAAACTTTGTTCCGATAACGTCCTTGCCGATGTTGATAGACTAGAAATTCTTATTGGCGGAAGACGAGCCGGTAATAGTTCCCCAGAAATCATTAATGAAGCAGCTGCTATTTGTCAGAGATAATTTACAGGAGGTATCATGGACATCAATTTTTATTGGTCCCTCATTGATGAAGTCGTTGATGATTACCGTAGAGTTTGATGCAGTTAGATCAGTGACATGAAAAATAAGATGATCATACATAATGTTCAGCGTGGACCTGTAATGGTCAGGGTGATACATTCGCGATTACCAACATATAAAGCGATCTACGGTGATGGACTCGGTGATGTTGTTCAGGGTCTATTCACAAGGATAGCCCCAAAAGAAATACCGATTGCAAAACAACTGGGAATGAAAGCTATTGACGTTGTTCGTGATACAGTATTGGTGCTGTTGGTGATGTTGCTAGTAAAGCATTCGCAGCAATCCAGGATAGACTAGCACGATTAATAAGCAGGTCGCAAGCGGTCCGACCTCAGCCAGTAAAATTGCCCAGCATCAAAGTTATGCCAGCAAATGTTAGTAAAAAGATAAATCAATCTGCAAATGAACGGTTGAAGGAATTATCCGGTGAAGAAGCTCGAAATATAATTGAAAATTTGGTAGTGGGTAGTGGGTTATCTCGTCGTCGCCGCCGTTAAACGTCGACGGTGTATCATTTTAGATATCAGCAAATATAAATAATGTTCAAACGTGTATCTGATCCAGCATTTAACATGGACGCACCAGTACTCAAGGATGAATATGTGCGTGATTATCAATATTATTCTTATGAAGCACGAGAATCAGACAAAAGTGCTCGAATCGAACTACAAGTCCAGGATACAGCAAGATATTTCTTGCCCGCCGAGGCATTCATTGAAGTTCAGGGTAGGCTTGTAAAAACCAATGGTAATCCTTATGGTGATGCGCGGGGTGGATTCGTTAATAACGGAATTATGGCATTATTCAGCAGTGCACGATATATTATTGATGGTAAAGAAATCGAAGCATGTCTCAATGACGTTAATGTTGCTACGCCAATATTGGGGTTATCCCGATGCAGCGATGATTATGCACGGTCTGCTGGTCCGTCAATAATGTTTGCAAAGAATACTGTTGATCACGCTGAGGGCCGACCTTACACTTTTCGACGCCCCAAAAAAGTCACTGCTGCGGCTGACGACGCCGATGTTAAAAGTTTATTCTTAGTAAACGCGAATTTTAATATGGGATTCGCAGCACGTAAAAATCAAATTGATGCTCAGGGGAGATTTAGCTGAGCAATGTCACATATCTTTGGTTTCTGCAGAAATGTTAGAAAAGTTATCTTCGGGGCAAAACACACAGTTGCTCTAGTTCGAAAAGGGCACGGGCGACAATGCTATCTGCCACGCTGAAGGAGTTGATCCAGCTGCAACCGTGTCACTTCATGGAAATGTGACATTGACAAAGGGTCGTTGTGGCTGCCAGTAATATCACCATCACTGGCTGAAAAACAACGGCTGCTCTCTTAGTAGCTTGAACAGTTACGGTCATCGGTGTATTATCAGCCACATACATAATAGCACCAGTATTCACGAATTGGTATTTCATTTGTAACCGGTGTTGCTGGTATTAATATCATCGCAAAAACAAATATCCACGTGCGCGGCTAATAAATTACACGAATATCAAACGTTGCTATCATGAGCAACACGCGCATACGCCAAATTATCATCGTTGATATGATTGGGTCTCAACGATGGAATAATATAAAATCAAGATTTCGAAGAAATGATTAAGATTTACTTTGAAGCAACTGGAAATCTAAACCCCGTTGTCTCCGACAAAGACTCTGTCAAAGACAAAGACAGAGATTTAGATCCCTGATTTAAATATAAATGTCACAAAATCAAACACTGCTATTGCTAGAACAAATCGTCGCTAATACAACCCGACAAACAACCACGATGACATCATCGAACTCAACCAAGTGTGAGTTTGATGTTATCTTTCCAGAGGCGATTCCAGCTAGGGAAATAGCACTAGCACAATTGCGAGTATATCACAGCTGGCCAAATATTAGGGCAAAGTCATTATGTGGGTTGCAAGCAAATAATTCACTGGTACTTGCGTATAAAAATAAACCCAATGGCAATTTGTTGTTATTCCTACGGGCAGTTGTCAAATCGAACAGATCAACGATGAGTTCCAGCGCAGAATCAAATTTATCACTGGAAAAGAATCTAAGATCGCTATCACGGTTCATATATATCAGTCGTCGATTCGAACCGTGTTAGGATGGCCGGAAGTGCAACCACCGCACCTGCAGCACCAACACGTCCTCAACAATCTGATTATGTTTCAGATAAGAGTTGTTACCAAAAAGAAACGCCGGATTATCATAAAACTTCTTCACTGTGGAAAGAAATAAAAGCTAACATTCAGAACGGCAAAGATCCCTTCACTGAAGTGGCATGACAATATATCCACTCCAGCTGGCATAACAAAAAGGCTATCAAAGAATTATTTGATGAAATTAATCGCGAACATAAACGAATACGCGACAAAGTATGCCAGTTATTTACCCATTATGAAAGCGAGTACCTCTCCCCGTTAGCGATTATCTGAGGGAGGAAATCATCAGGCAAAACCACGTTACATCGGACTTTGAGACTGCTCATCAAAGTATTATGCGGGCGGTGATTAAAACCAGCGATGAATATACGTATTATAAAGGCATTAAATACTCACATAAACAATTATTCTTGAACCAATATTCGACCGCAGATCTGCCAACGTTTAACGTCGACGGGCAGAATAAAAACGTCAACGATATTATTGATGAGTACTACCCCAAAACCATTGAAGCATGGAGAAAAATATCTCCTCCTCCGAATGCTCTAACTAATAATAATAATCTAGACGGTGGTCGTCATATATCACCAGGTATTATTAATATCACAACTACCATATCCGTGAATCTTGTGTGTGATGCTATCGATGGCAGTTATCAAGTAGATCTTGAAAAATCCAGTCAGGCAGAGCAGGGATATATTTTATGCACATTCACCCCTCAAGTTCCGCCTGGATTTTTGATTGTGTTAGAGCCTGTTAATCTGGTTTATCTACTATGTCATAATTCACTGTTGTCACGGATGCATTTCAAACTTACTGACCATCTCGGACACCTTGATTTGCGAGATGAATCCCTTACAAGCAGAAAAGTTTAGTGTCAATATACTTATTGATGATTATAGCGATGAAAACTTTTTGTTAACGCAGGAACAGTTAAATGATCTGCAACAAGAACATATTATTACGGCTGTATGTGAAAGAGATCAAATTCTGAATTACGTACATTTTTGCTTTAAACGGTCCTAGTTACAGGAAATACTTTATGGATTGCCCAAAAATTAAAACTACCCAACTTTCAGACAAAAAAATATTATAAACATCCTCGACAAAGTCAAAACGAGAATCCGTTACAACTTTCACTTTGTTTAGATGTCACAACTTTCACTTTCACTTTCACAATCCCCTTGACAGATTCAAGGTGTTTACAATCGCACATAATTTTTTTCAACTGGCTTACACGCGCACTCACAGTTTTTTTTTTTTTGTTTCGTATTCGCGTGACAACTCTGATCTAATTTTCTCAATCGCGTGTCCGAGTGGAACGATTTGCCGGACGTTTTCATCGTCGACACAAGCTAGTGATTGTGTCATTGCCTGCTGGATTAATTTAATAAACCTGTATTCGGCTGCTAGGCTATATCTTCCTTAAGATTTTCGTTCTTGCAACGTTTCAAAATCACAAATGATTTTTCAGGATCAAGTTGATTAGAAAGTTCTATATCATCGTCATGTAACTTTTGAATTGCAGAGATAATTGCATTAACATTTTCGTGATTCATTATATAATAAATATCTGTTTAAATTTTAAAAAATATTTGCATTCCTAATTTTTGAGGAATGCATGGACGGCACAATACACATATTTTATATACAGTATTATATACATCTTAATTAATTCTATCTTAACTTGTATAGACGGCACAATACATATACTTAATTCTAACGGACGGCACAACACACAATCTTAACTATAGTAGCATATTTACAGCATTTTATACATATCAAGCTATTTACAGCATTGAGCAATTTACAGCATTATATACAAATTCAACTTACACCAACACCACCAGGGGGTCTTCTCTACGTTCAACAGATTTATGCTGATAGCTGAAATTGTTTTGCACACCTCCCCCAAAAATCAACCGCAGAAGAGTACAAAATAGCATCCACCACGTTGCTGACATGGTGGCGAGGTATACATGAATTTTTAGTTATCATTATATTTTTCTGTTGAATTTGGACCTTTTGGGGAACCCCCAATTATTGTAAATGCGATTTATCGTCAAACGTCTACACATTTATCAGTCACGTGATTGTGGAACAGCGTTAGACCACAAGTCTTCTCCACTATCATATGTTTCAGAAATTATATAAAGTCACCAATACCTGGAAATCCAAAAATGGTTCACCTAAGAGACGCGGCTTATTTTTATCCTTGTCTGTTTGTTTTTTCTTTTCCCTGACTATTGTCCCTGACAGTGGGGGGAGGGGCAAGGAACAACAAAGATAATGTTTTCTTATTAAAAAAAAAAAAAACACAAAAAACCACCAAAATAATAATTCTTTTATAAGTGGAAGTAGTTATAAAATACAAGCGAGGTTACTTTTTAATCTCTCCAGAAGTGGAGGAAGCTTTACTTGACAGAGGTATTTCCCTTACCTAATTTCTCTGTCTTAAATAAAAAAAACTCGGCTTAAATACTTAAACCCAAACAAAGTATTTTACTACTGAGTTTTTACTCAGGAGTATTTTTCTGTCCTACCTTATCGTAAAGTTCAGAAGTATTTTTCTGTTCTACTTCATCTTAAAATTCAGAATTATTTTTTGTTTTATTTCATCGTAAAATTCAGAAGTATTTTTTTGTTCTACTTCATGGTATAATTTAGGAGTGAGATACTTAAATATTACGCTTTGTTTATATTTTTTGAAGATGTTGATCTGGTTATTTTATCTGCGACACGTTGTACCGAAGCTGGAAAAATACGGAAATATTTGGCAGCTGCGTGTATATATTGAAATTCTATTGCAGATTTTTTTATACTTACCAGTATTTCCACGTTTACAATTCTGACTCTATGTAATAGCCTGCAAATTATTCAAAGAATTATCAAGTTTTTGGCCGTTAATATGCAATCACAAGACCTTTCTCGATTAGACCATAAAAACACTCATTCACAAATTTATGAGAGATAATTTTTTTCAGCACCGAACATGAAATAATAAGCATTATTGACAAAACCGACTAGATTTTTAGTTGACAGTTCCTAGTTATACCAGCACGAGAAGCCTCATAGTCCTTGATGATGGGATGATTCACAAATTCATCGGCGTTATTTCCTTGCTCCATTTATATAGGAAATATTATTTGTCTAAATTATTATTTTGTTACTTATGTGGGATGCTAGCGTAAAAATTTAGCGAGATATTCTCCAGCGGTTTTATAGGAGATTCATTACCATCATTATTTTTATCATAATACCGTTTCAAAGCTCTGTATTTTCTGCCTCCACAGTCTACACACAACTGCGTTTCCCCTGACTCGTTTGTTACATTTCAAACACGCATTTGGTCTAAACTCTCTCGTCGCACATTTTGTAGGTTGCATCCACAGAATTCATTTATGCAGGCCTTATAACAAGGAGTTGTAGATCTAATCATCAACCACTTACAAATATTCTTTGCTTGAATTATTGTATATTATAAATTAAAGTTTAATTTAAATATATATTTTCCTTAATTATAACTTGGAAGAATTTACAAGATTATCTGCAATCAAACCCTTTCAAGGGAGACTCGATATTGACAGAATAACCCCTGACCTGTCGAAGCGAGCTTTGACGAATAAGACTCTAATCGATAGTATTCGTGAAGCCAAGAAAGAATTTCGCAACGATGATGCGGTTCATGTGTGATCAAAATTCAGAATTATGCGCGACGATAAAACTGAAATTGATGCTACAATGAATGACCAGCGAGCATGGAAATTATTAATTATCTTGACGAACAAGGATATATTTTTAAGATAAAATTTATCTCTGCGGTAGACAACGCCGACGCCGTGACAATATTATCCGTGACAAACGTGACCCTGTTAGAGAATCACACCGTGATGGGGTCGTTGTCGCGTTAAATAAAAATTCCAAACCAGGAATGTTGACTGGTATTGTCAAACCATATTATAAGCGAGCATACCCTGTGACGGCAGTTGTCTATGCGATATATGCGCAGCATGATAAGCCTAGCGTTGTTGACCTCCTGCCGAGGAAACTTTTTTCGACGCTGAATTATGTTGCTGAAAGAATTATGGACCATTTCACAAACGCGAAACGTGGAAATGGTTAAACAGATTTACGACGTAAAAAAAAAATGAATGGGCCGAGAGCGTTAAAGAAAATGGAGCTACGATCAAAGACGTTGCTGAGCTGGGAAAAAAATTAAAATTTCCAATAAGTGTAAAGACACTAACCGGCGAGATTTTGTATGAATCAAAGTATAAATCAAAGGGAGCTTCGATAGAAATCGTTGATCATAACGCTCACTCATGGACGTCGGACGTAACATTATTTCCACGAACTCGAACTGTTAAATTTTATGACGGTAATATTTTTGATTTTATTAAATAGATCAGCAAGAGCGATCCTTTATCTGTGTGGTTGTTTCAAAGTTCCAAATAAGGAAATTATGATCAGTTTGTACGGCCTAATGGAGATATTTATCTTACTGAATCTTTTCATGACGAATTGAAAAATCTTGCGTTGAAATATATCGATGACGTCGAAAGATTACTCAGTAATTGCTTCACCGTTCTGACGGAACGGTGAAGCAATTACTGAGTAATCGATCGACATCATAGATATATTTCAACGCAAGATTTTTCATTTCGTCATGAAGAGATTCAGTAAGATAAATATCTCCATTCCATTATTGCTGCTCACTTTGCTCAGGAGGAAAATTCATGGAAACCGACACGGCTTGAATTTCTTGAAGATGTACAGCGCAGTGGTGTCGAATACGGACACGCTCGAGAGATGAAAGAAAGCGGTGTCAAATCTCATACTTATCACAGCTTCTTTCGGTGGAAGGTAGAAGCGTGAACACTTGAACGAATGGGTTAGAAATATATTCCTAAGATCATTATCTGGGATGAGATATGCACGGTATCCGTTGACGTATTAAAAATGTTTCTTGATTGGTTATTGACTCGAAATACTGATGTTATCATGTGTGGTGATCATGGTCAACCACCAACTTTTGTCGGCTCATCCCCGCATGACTGGTAAAAAGAACTGGTTGATTATTATGAGGAAATACTTGATGATCATAGAGCTATTGATGAATCGCTGAAAGAGTTCAAAAAATTAATCAGGCTGCAGCCGAATAAGATTCAATGTGAAATAATGCGTAAGGTAATTACAAAGACTGCAATGAGTGAGTTTTGGAATTTGTGGAGGCCTGCTGATTTCAAAGTTGCAAGTCGGAAGAGTGTTCGTGATTCACTTCAGCAACAATTATTTCTGTTACATAAAGATAAATTTTCTGATCTACCTGTACCACTGTGTTATCGCTCAGCAGATACGTAAACAAAATATTTATATTGAAATTCCAGGACGCGAGACAGAATCGGGGGTAGAACCAAGGAAACAAAAACTCGTTCTTAATGATATTGATTTGGCTCCTGCGGATGTTGTTGAGAGCGCGTTAACGATGGATAAATCTTCATGGATTCTAGGATATGCTATAACGATTCATTCATCACAGGAATTAACTATACTAATATTTGGATTGTCGATGATCGTATTGAATGGTCAAATTTAGTTTATCTAGCAGTATCTCGAGTCAGAAGAATGTCTCAGCTACGAAGGGTTATCATGGACTGCGCAATGAATAATAATCAAACTCAGAAAATTAACGACGATATAGTAAGGACAAAATTATCTGGTTATCAGCGGTGTGTCAAAAAAAGCGCATCTTTGATATTGATGTTAAGTTTATCATGACACTGAAACAACAACAAAACAATCACTGTGCTTTCTGTAACAGAGTAATGTTCCGACAGTATTCTCCTAATGTCCCACGACAATTTCCCGTGGATAGAATTAATAATAGTCTCGGTCACACACGCGAAAATGTGATGCTGACCTGTCTTGAGTGTAATCGACGTCGAGGAGCTAGTGTCCTGCTTTCATAAAAGTGAAGGTGGTGGTAATTGTGTATCTTCAGGAATTACTTGTAATTGTTCACGTACAAATCCACGTTGAGGAGCAGTTGTTGTATCTTGTTTGTAGATTGCAGGTCTACCTGTGAATCTTACAACGCTGGAAATTTTATGTGTGGTTACACTCCAGACTGGGTCAGTCGTTCTATTTTTTACCACCTCCCTCAAGCTCCTCCGGCTCATATAAATATCTGACAGTCACATTACCTAGTACTGGTTGTTTTGAAGGAGAGTCATATCGCTGTACTGGTATGTGTTTTTTGTGATTGCATTGATAGGTTTCATAGAAATTGCACGAGTAATTTCATTATTTAATACAGCTATCACACTTGGTAGTCTTGCAACCCATTCACGAGATCTCTTATTCGCCTGAACTTTTTTCAAGGATATTTCCTGCGCATATTTCCTGCGCATATTTCCAGCAATTGCCTGATCGCGATGAATTGCGGTGTGCCCCTCGTCTGATTTTGATGTTATGTTGTTTCATCTTCGACGTTACCGCACCAAGAAATTTGCCAGGATCAACCTGTAGCAACTGTGGCCATCGCAGGCAGCTACGTTGATAAATTAGTTCAAACGCAGATGCAACTTCAGTTGCTGTCTTTGTTGATAGTGGTTCTACTTCTTTATATCTACTTGCAACGTCAACGACAGTCAACGCGTATTTGTATGTGCGTGATTGACGTCTACCAGTTTTAATAGTATCATGCTTTAAAAACAAAATATCTGCCTGATGAACTTCATTGGGTTTACTGACATCAAAATGTGCGTACTGAATTTTTTTTAGGTGGTGGTAGATAAATTTGCCATATTGCCTGTCGTGCTAACCAATCTGCTACAACATAACTTTCGACACCTGCTGCATCAGGAAGTTTACTAATCGCTTCTCTACCCCTCCAATATCCTCTTGGGCTATAATAAATCGATTCCATTATTATAATAATAATCGGCCGACTAATTAACGGCCCCTAGCACTAGTTTACCTTTCATCGCAGATCTTACCAGCCAATCTGCAAGCGATTCTCTGAGAGATTTATTTTATATTTTTTTTTTTTTTTTTACAGATTTTAGAGTGTGAATCAACTTCACGTCTGCAATATGTCGCGGTTGTAAATCTGTATTTTTTTTATACGCGACACCATGAATGTGGCATGCTTGATCAATCGCATTTATTGGATACTCTCCAGGTCTTGGTTGATTTTTCTCGTCAAGTCGGATATCAAGTCGGGTTCCACAATAATTATATCAATAAAGTTGCTTCTTGCCGGGATATTTAGCCCATGGAGCTCCTGGTAATTTTCCAAGCAGCGATATCTCCGCCTGATTCATGAGAGATAAATCTGTATTTTTTTTGTACCGCATTTCACACACTTGCCCGTAAGTGCACGCCTTTTATTCCTCGTCGTTATTGTTTTTAATCCACTGGTAGGGATGGGTGTTCTGCATCGAACACAATATAGATTCATATAATTATTATATATTCCTACAATATGAATATCATTGATTTTTCAGCGACACGAAAGCAAGAACCAATCAAGCATCATCGAGCGCTACCAAATTCCATCAGAGCAATTGTCAAAGGTCCATCTGGTTCTGGTAAAACACAATTACTACGTAATCTGATAATGAAATGGATTAAGTGGGATAAGTTGTATTTAGTGGCACCATCTGCAGGAAATCAGCGATGTTACAACGTGCTTGAAGATTTTAATGAAGAAGCAAAGTTGTTGGACGAGGCCGGAAATTATGTTATTGACATTATTACCGATATTGATGATCTTGATGGAGGCATCAGCCATCTTGTTGTATATGATGATGTGATGTTGGACAAACAATTAAATCCAGCTCGGATATTTTCCCGAGGCAGACATAAAAACACCGATATAATATATGTTACTCAGCGATATACGCAGATACCAAAAATGATTAGAGATAACTAATTGTTTTAGTTGTATTTAGCGGATTTGATACCCACACACTAAGAAATATTCACCAGACTTGGTGTTCAGGTGATAGGGATATGAAAAAGTTTAAAAACTTATTCTCAAAAGCGCAAGCGATTTCCTCATGGATTTATCACGATAAATGTACATGATCGTCGGTCGAGGTATCGTGTAGGTCTAGATAAAATGTTTAGTTGAGAGACCCGTTATTTCTCTTACACACACACACACACACACACACACACACACACACACACATGGGTGACGACCCCGATAAATATATTTGACACACACAAAAAATAACCGATGAGAGGTCTCGGCGACGATTGTATTTTTTCAACTTCCGTAAGATGCTTTATTTCGCAAATAAAATTTATCTGTTCACCCTCCCTGCTTTAACGTTATTGACGTTTATATTTTTTCATCCTCCGTCATGGGCGCCCGCAGGATTTATTGCGGGGGGGGGGGTCAGGACTTTGTGCAGGGGGGGTGGTGTCAAGATTTTCGGGGAGTTTGGCTTTCAGTCAGTCACGGCCGGGAGAGCTAGTATAAGAAGCAGT
>JAECUM010017078.1:0-40000 GCA_016617855.1 Megalonaias nervosa | reverse complement strand
AGAGAGAGAGAATAACCCTTTTTTATTGTTGTGTGGAGTGTGCATATTCTATCATCGAGTGATATATTTACTCAGCGCCCCTTTTTAACTGGTAATTCATGCTTACAAGTCTAAGATTTCAGTAGAGATTTGGATGTAGTGATATTAGTAGAAAATGATAAATTAGCTATTGCAAAATTAGTCGAATGTACAGCGTGTTGGAAGTGTATAACACTCCTTTGATATAACAGGGCACAATGATATGAGTTTGTCACATTCCTTGTCAGCTGCAGGTGGAGACCTCCTGAAAATCAAACAATCTAACAAGCAGTTCATAATTTATCTAGGTTTAAGTAACTCGACAATGAGTTTTGCTATCGTATGAGTTAATGAGATATGACATTTAAATTAGTCGGTCAATTATTATTATTATTATTATTATTATTATTATTATTATTTTCATTTTCGTGCTCAAATGGCAGCCAAAAAGTCTTTATTATTTTAAATTGAACTAGTGTTCCAGAACACACGTCACCACCCTTCTGGTGCCTACGGTTATACGCATGATCTAATTCATTTAAACCCCATACGACGACTTTGGTTCTTTGTGATATGTAAAGTATACGTTTAAAAGAGCGTCATCGGCGCATTGAATATCCAGTGCCTAAATTTATAATTTTATCTTACATATCTTCATGAGAAAGGTTGGCCCAAGTTGCTTTGTATTTACTCTCGACCCCTAATTTGAAAAGAACTTATCCACCCCTAATATCAATTGAACTGATATAATACTAACTTCAAATGAACTGCACCAGTGTAAGCTTCCAGATGGGCACAAATACAAACCATTTGTTGACATGCCCAAGTTGCAATAAAGTTGAGAAATAATTCTGTATATACCCAAGCACAAGAGTGATAATGGGTATTTTTGATTTTTGGTATTTATATAGGTTACGGTTTTCCATCACCCGTGACTTTGGTTTGTATTATAATAAACCACACTCGGATTTTAATCCAAGAAGGTTATCAATATGCGACCATACAAGAGATAATATCACGGGGCATGGACTCTGATGGCATATATTAGTTACCGACAAAACTGCTATTACCACACTATTCATTGTAGACACCAGTATTTATTATGATGGAGTGAAGTTTTCAGTCAGGCCTCTATTATTGATTGTGGCTATACTACACATTTCGGTACTGCTACAGGAATAGGATTATTGATCCCCACTACACAGTGCGGATATTTTCTGTGGCAGAGAATATTTCATGCAGGTAGAGAATATTTTATACCAACTCTAACGGAAATTATTTTTGTAATAAAGAATTACCATGGTATTTAATGGCAAACAATTCACAGACAGATGTGTATGGTATTTTGAAAGAAATTATGGAGCTATCTAATCTTGCCATTATTATACCAGATCAGATGGAGCATGTCTAACATAGCAGACAAGATTAATTTTTTTGTCTCGTTTGAATGCATTATACCGATTTGTCAAAGAGATCCGAGAGATGTTATATGACGTTTCGAAGACATATTCGACGGATATTCGATAAATTAATCAATCTAGGAATTAGCTTAGAGCTGACCGATGTTGATTTGTCCAACATTATCAGAAGAAAAAATCCTTAAAATACATTATGCAAGGAAACATAAATCCTTAAAGTTGAGTAAAGATAATGAAATGGATGAATGCTACAATGATGATGACGCCATTGAAATACCAAGCGAATATAGTTCCCTAAATAGTTAACATCACGAACGGCAGATCAATTAGAGAAATGCTTTTAGTTTAATGATAAGAATAGGAAACAATAAAAAATCAAATACTTATAGATGATTTTCTACTCGCTAGGTACAACATCAACGAGTTTTCTCTGCATGTTGAAAGCCACAACGGTAAAATACGTGAGGAATATTTTATAAATCCTATTTATGTAAAAGCTAATTATGATGAAATAACTGAACAGCTATGGGCTCCGTTAAAAGACACGCAAAGATAATCACAAGTTTTCGCAGAATTAAGAAGACAAATGCAAGAGACTGAAGACATAGAAATTAAAACGATTAATTTTTGCGAAGATTTAACAAGAAAATTACAAAAGATCGAAACAGCTTATTTGTTGGAAGAGTTAACAAGATTACGACAAGAGACTGAACCAACTAATAAGAAAGCGACGATAGAGAAAAAGACAATAAAACAATTTACTGACCCAGTTTGCAATTAGAGAACGCTTTTATAAGCATGCCGACTGTGATTCAGCTAAGACAAATTGCCCATCAATGTGGAATACGAATACCGATCCGTATGCAAGAAGTCGACATACTTGTGTTTTTAGGACCGATAGTTGTTGCACATCTACCTCGGACAATGCACAACTAGTTGTAATGGTACAGTAAATGAAACAATTTGCATGTGAGCGTAATATCCGAATACCAAGATGTGCAAGAAAAGCAGGCATATTTGTGTTATTAGGTACTACATTTGAACCGCGCGGAATTCATCCAATCACCTTCACCAAAGCACAACAATTACCAGTATCTGAATTTTAGTTGCACAAACGCAGTCGTGATTTGGCAAACTATGTGGCATACATGAAAACCGAGCATAGATACGACGCAACGTCTATCAAATATGCTTCCTGGAATCATATCGGTTTTACAGCGCTCTGGCGACTTAGGAGTTAAAGCGTATATTGTTCTTCAGCCACATTAATTATGCCGCTTAATTATGGTGCCCATACAATCCTGAACCGTAAATACACCAAGGCTATCAATAATGAAATCAACAAAAGAAGTAATAATATTCTCGAGACATTGTTAACATACACTAACGCAGGGCCAGGATTGATTCTGTCAGATTTTGCAAGCTGAAGTGCATATTTCCCTATACCGTTTCGCTGACTGGATTATATACCAACACCAAAGTATGTTTCCTCAGAGGGCAATGATAAATGTGAAAAACGGTGACGATTGATGTTTTGAACGGGCGATTTTATCGGCGTTATTTCCCACTAGTGATAATACATACAAGCCGCTTAAGTGCCAGCAATACTTGGGTGAACTCAAGTTTGGTGATATATAATTTCCAATGCAGGTTACTAAGGCCACACTCAAGACGTTTGAACACTTAAAATTTATAGCTGTTAATATGTTCCGATGGAATAATGGGTTTTATGCGTTTTCACTTGTGCAAAGCGATCAGACCCAGATTAATCTGTCGTTGTTGAGAGATACGATTTGCTCGAATTCACTATCTCGCTATGTATGGATAAAGAATCTTTCCCGACTGCTTAACCGATACAGTAAACATTACGATCGAAAAGAGTTTATATGCAGACAATGACATGATTTATTTATCTCACAACAATTGCCTGACGTCCATGACTTTTATTGTGGTGGAATCAGTGAAAAGCTGCAGCGCACGATTATTCCAGAATCTGGTAAAATCATTCTAAAGTTTACAGCAGAGCAACGAAAATTGAAAATACCCTACATCTTAGTTGCGGAAGTTGCATGTCGTAAAATTTCTGTGGACGACTAGGACCAAAGAAATCCAACAAATACAACACAGATTTCTGAACAAGTCAAGTGCGGATTCTTTTATAAACTGTTGTCAGAATCGACTGGAAAACAAAGGCATCGTTGAGGATATTAAGTTTTGCATGGTCATTGCTGGATCTGTGACGGTCCCTTCGGTAGAACTGGACGTTCCAAAGTTCATAATCACTGTCATTTCACTGACGCGTAAACGATACACAGTCCATACAATATCCAGTTAAGAATGTATCCAAAACAACAACAAGAATTGCTGTAGTGTTTCATAACATGTGTGGATACGATAGCCATTTAATTATTCAGCAGTAGCATCAGCGTCAAATGCACCAATAAGTGTCATTCCAAACAGTATGGACAATGCATGCCGTTTAGGTTGGAACACTTGCAGTTTATGGATTCTGTGCTGCTTTACCTTCCTCACTAGATACGCTTGCTAGTAACCATGCAGAAGATTCAAATGACGGATTCAAAATCACTCGTCGATACGGTGACGCCAACGATGAAACATTCGGTTTACTCACTGATAAAGGGCGTATCACTACGAGAACATGAGCGATTAGGACGCATTTGCTGAAACTCAGTTGCCACCGATTAAAACATTTCATTCGTAATTGTTGCGTCAAGGGATTTCCGCCAAAGACTATGAATATGCAAAGCCTCGTCCGCGTTTGATTGCAAAGAACATGGGTCACTATCATAATCTGTAGGTGGGCACTAATGCTCGAAGATATTTTTGAAGCATTTCATGGCACTGCTATATGTTATGACTCTATGTTCTTAAACTAAGTAACGGAAAGAAGGAAAATCAACAAGTTCTGAAAAACGTAGCAATAATTTTATTCTCTAAGTTATAAAATGAAAATTAAAGACGAACTTACAGTTCATCAAAAATAATTGTAACAAGTTCTACACAAGTCCAAAAGAATCAAGTGTTCTGAATGACTTCCAGGTCCTGAATGTGCTGACGTACCAGTAGCTTTGAATGTGCTGACGTACCAGTAGCTTTGAATGTGCTAAAGGGTCAACAATATTGAAGCATCACAATGACATTGTACAAAATGCCTTTAAATAATTTCACAATAATCCCAGAATAATATTTTAATCCAGAGTCAATAAGCACTTTGTAATTCCAATGCATAATGCAAGCAAATGGTTTCTCTCAAATTTTATCTAAAGACAACATTAAATACATCTGTAGACTGATGTTAAAACAAGACCATAGGAAAATTAGAATGAAAAAATTGTCGGCCTCTTCGCTCTTATATACTCTCTATATCGCAATATTTTCTACTCGATCTCTGTCCCAGTACTTTCCACGTTGCTTCTGTCATAATATTGCACGTCACAGCAGAACGCACCGGACTGAATCATCCGATGGGAAATCACCCAAACTTGTACACAGGTTCAGTATGACGATTAAATTTTAAAACATGTAAACACCTATTTATAGCTGACATGCAATTTATAGTCATGCACGAAAAGTAAAAGACACAGTATAGATATACATTACATATGCGAGTGTATAAACTCATTACTTTACGTCACCAGTAATTGCTTGGGATGCACTTTTATCAAAAACAAAATTCGAGTTGAAATTGCTCACTGATATCGATATGCATCTGTGTGCGCAAACAGCACAAACATAGATGGGTATGATCCACCTGCAACAAAGAGTTACATCATGTTTCTTACTCGAATTATCTTTATGAATGGGGAATAATGCAACAGTTGCCTGTTTGGGGTTAGTATGGATTGATCCCCAAAACACTGACATTCACAAACACGAAGGCTATTACAACAGCAATGGTGACAACGGATATTTCTTTGAGACTGATTTAGAATACCCAGAAGAATATTATCACATCCGTAACGTTTATCCATGGCCACCATAAGCGCTGTCAGTGCCACGCGAGTGGTTATCCCCTTATAGGCGTATACTCCTTAACGAATCCGGAAGCAAATATACTGAATGCATTAATCTTTTTCCAAGTCTCAAGAAAAATACAACTATTTAGTCCATATACCAAATCTACAGTTTTGTATTTACGATTAGGAATGCTCATCAGTAACTGCATCGGTTGCTTGGATTTCGCCAACAAGCTTGGAAGGCTCTTTCTATTCAGATGAATATCACAAATGATTTTGAGGAAGAGCTTTTCAAGTTCGTGAATAATTCAGTAGTTGGCAAGACGATGGAGAATTTACCAACGCGAATTCTAATTGACCTTGTTCGTGATAGCGAGCAAGACAAACTTGAAAAGCTTATTGCTCATTCGGCATTTAAATCCCGAACATTACTTGATTGTGAACGTGTTGCCATGCAGATTGAAAGATTGAAGAACCCAAACTGGATCTGACAAAATCTATTTACGTTGGCTCGTCAGTGCTGGGCTTATCGAAGCTGCCCATGTATGAGTTTCATTATATCAAGATCAAGCCGTTTTACCACTATTGTATCAAGATGCTTGATAGCGACACTGATTCTGTGCTGATACACATAACCACCGATGACGTTTATTCAAATATTCCATCAAATACACTCGCGAATGAATCTGACAATAGTGATTATCCCAAAGAACACCCGCTGTTTAGAAACACCTACCAAGATGTCATAGGAAAATTCAAAGACGAATTTTCGGTTAAACAAATCTAAAATATATATGATGACCTAAAATGTATGCTGTTGTGGTTGGAGAACTAAATGGGTTCCACGGGTTTCTGGGTAAGAGGCACGATATGTATGTGGAATGTTTGCGCGAGCGAAGTAAAGTCAGACACACAGCAAATATGACTCGATCTATGACACATGATTTGCGTCCTCCAACCGCGAGTGCGATTTCAAGTATATACGATTCCCCAGCGGGAATTGATCTAGAAAAAGTCACATTAAATTCTGGTTTCATTAATGAGATTGGGATCATCGAGGGTGACGCTCTTGATTGTATTTACAACGACACGTAGCGTCGGAACATAAATTTCACGTAAGACACACAGCGTCTCAATTGTCTCAGAACGCTAAGCACATCGTAAACCAACGACGAAAGAAAATGTCACCGTGATGTACCAGTGCCAACTCGAGGCCAGCTTGGAATCACCGCATGTGCATTCTCCCAATCGTTGCTGCACCACCAGATTAAAAACTTCACTGGTTGTTTCTAAAACGAATAAGTGGAATTCACCGCCGAATCCAACAGGGTAATCTTTTCCAACGAATATGGTAAACCAACATTGACTCAGCTAAAACAAAAAAGATCTAAACTGTTATTCAACGAGGACACATTTGTCCGTGTAACAATTCTTGGGCGAAGAAGAGAACGATCGTTTCAGACATTATTCAATGATGCAATCATTATGGTTATATCTGACGATGATGCTAAGCCCAAAGAACGCAAAATCGATTGAAATTTATATATTCCCCAAGTATATATTTTTTATGATTGTACGACATGTGTCATAGTAAAAAAGGGTAATGGGTTAGAAGTGCGTTTGCGTGTTGCCTTTGAACAAGGTCAGCCTTTCGTGCAATTGCATTATGCAATTACAATATTAACAGACGAATTATGATAGATCCTCATTGTTACCGTCGAGATAAAAGAATCGAAGGAAGCAACAACTTCAAGATATAATCACGAAGAGAACCGAGTTGATAATGAAATACAAACGTGTGTTTGTGTGTGTATCCACATTCTAGACTGATGGGGAAAATGGAAAATCACCGACAACTCCTTATACAGATAAGGAAGCTCGGTTAGCCGATTTACAGAAGTAAAAGTAGAGTAAATTCGTTTTAAAGCAAACAACAAGCATTGTATTTCTCACGTCACAATCCCAGAAAAGTGTATCATCCATTAGTAGTAAAATTGGGCTTTGTCAGGATCAAATATATGTCACCACACTCAATACCCAATGACTTTATCTTCTTGTATGGTCGCATGCGGATTGCAACCAACGGTGCACATGCATCAAGTGTGTTTTACCATCTGATGTACATATTTTTAATTAAATATCGTATGTATTTTTATCGCCCCTCATTTCCTTTTGGCCTTTCAAAAGGTGGAATCAGCATATTTAGAATTCTCTGAAGTTTGCGAACACAAGAAATGTACATTATGTGGTCAGAAGTAAGCTAGTTCCCGATTAAAAGAGTACTATCAACACCAAAATTGTGTGCGTTGATGATGATGACGACGATGATTCTGCTACTTATTATTATTATTATTATTAAAGATCACTCTTATGGCTACCTCAGTTTACTTCCGAATTTATTATCCGGATTTGGTTGGAATCCTGGAACAAGAATATTTCAATGGTTTGGGGAAAATCTTGCCAAAAGACTGGAAATCCGGACGTCACATTTAACGAGGTAGGACAACGCCTCTATGATTTTCTGGTAACTTGCTTATATTTTTGTGAATAGTTATTTTACTTTTATATCATATTTATTTTTGTATTTTTTAATTTTATTCAAAATTTGATATTATTGTATATCATGTTACTCTAAATGTTTTGTTTGATTTATCTCAACATGTCCTAAGCGGGTATGTGAACTACAATTAGCAAAACATTTAGAAGAAAAAGATTTTCCCTTAATAGGAAAGAGAAATTAAAAGTAAAAGCAACACATAAATTACATTGGTCTACAATTTTTTAGACGTCGTCTGTTTCAGAGATAAAATGTGTAATTTATTATGGATTTTGATGTGCTGAATACAAATATGACAATTAAAACAATTGATTGGCTACTGTTTCCAAGGTATTTAAGATTTTAGATTTTACTTCTATTTATATTGTGTACATAGTAGAGTTTTAATCATAAAATGTAAACCTAGGTCTTTTCATGTGCTTATGGTTGCTCTACATGATAATTTCACCTGTCCTGTTTATGAAACACGTTAAAAAACAGCAAAAGGGTTATATAAATAAAACATTTATTATAAAACAAAAGGCAAAAAACTGTACATAGCTTAGTCCTTATTCAGTGTCTACTCGGCGCTTCTTGGTTTGTCTCTTGTATTCATTAAATGGAGCATCTCTTGTCACTGTCCAGCAATTGTCTGCAAGCAAAGACGGGCTAAAATTGCCTTGATAGCGTTTCTCCATTGTTGTAAGGTCCTGGTGAAATCACCGCAGTTCGGTGGCAAAAAATCTAGATGAAAGTGCAAAAAATCTATCTTTAGTGACATGTTGCAACCAAGACTTTTGTATGCCTTGAGGAGGTTTTCCACCAACCCCCTCTAATTTTCTGCCTTGTTGTTTTCGAGAACATTTGTTGCCACTAACTGGAAGGCCTTCCTTGCCGTCTTTTCCTTGCCACGCAGTTCACGGTCCGATGTATCATCTCGAAGAGGTTCACAAACCTGAGGCCCAACAAAGACACATTCCTTTATCTTAGCTTCACTTAACCTTTGGACTTTTCCACGGAGGTACTTGAAAGCTGCTTGTGTTTAGACCATGGCCTTGACAGAGTTCTTCATCAGACCCAGCTTGATGTGCAAGGATGGTAACAAAATCTTGATTCAACAAGTGGTTAATGCTGAACACTTTTCCTCCCAAGCTCCAATGGCTGACGGAGTGGTCAATCTCTCTTGATGTAGTGGGAATCTCTTCCACGACTATCCCAGTCACAGAGAAAACAGCAGTACTTTGTGTATCTAGTCTGCAAACCAAGCAAGAGAGCAAAAACCTTCAAATCGTCACAAAGATGCCACTGATATTGATCATACTTTATGCACCTCAAAAGTTGTTTCTTGTTTTCATAGGTTTGCTTCATATGGACGGCATGACCAACTGGAATTGATGGCAAAACATTACCATTATGCAGCAAAACAGATTTAAGACTCGTCTTCGATGAATCAATGAACAATCTTCACTCATTTGGATCATGAACGATGTTGAGAGCTGCCATCACACCATCGATGTTGTAGCAGGCTACAAGATCACTTTCCATGAAGAAGAATGTGACAAGATCCTTTTGACGGTCACGGAACATGGAAATCCTAACATCACCTGCCATGACATTCCACTGCTGTAGTCTGGAGCTCAACAGCACTGCCTTAGTCTTAGATAGTTCCAAATCCCTGACAAGGTCATTCAATACACCTTGTGTTATGAAGTGTGGTTCAGAGCAGGAGGATGGGAGAAAATATGAGACATGTGATATTAATGGTTCAGGACTAGCAGTTTCATCCTCTTTCTCTTCCTCGTCTGACTCAAGTGAGAATGATTCTGGTGCATCAGGAACTGGCAGTCCGTCTCCGTCGCGCACGGGGCCTATAGCTGATGCAATGTTTGGATAATGCACAGTCCACTTTTTCTTCTTTGACACACCTTTCCCAGCTACAGAAGTAACAATTGTTGATATCATCTGATGTCTCTCTCCAAATCATTGGAACTGCAAAAGCATAGATTTCATTTTCCTGTTCAACCACTGGCGAAGATTTGTTGCACAAGTGTTGCAGCATATGTGTGTGGCCCACCTCTTGTCCTGATCTCCAATTTTGCAGCCAAAATAGAGGTGATAGGCTTTCTTAACCATAGTGGTTTTTCTGTGCTTTTGTGATGCTAAGATCACTTCACCACAAACATGGCAGAAATTATCTGCATTGTTCATACAAGTACGAGGCATCTCTGCTCACCTTGGCTAAATAGAAATGTGTCCATTTGCAAAATCAAACACTGACAAATAAGAGAGCACGACTCTGTATGATTTCTAGAGCTGATTTAGGGCAATTTGTTCAGCAGAATGATTGCGTCATCCATGACTTCTAGAAATAACATGATGCAATTCATATCATATATAACGCAATACGAGCTTCAGATTACATCATTCATTGTTTTGCCTAAAAAGCAAGTACTGTCCAAACCCAGTCATAGATTTCTTCATAGATCCAGCCAAAAATGTATTTAGTCATTTTTGGTTTAAATTAAGATCCCATCCCTTTATAAGTCACTTATTCTCCGCCATTACCAAGTCAAGGGTCGTATATACTAACCCAGTATCATATCCTTAAAACTAGAGCCAATCAACAATTTTAAGCGTCATTTTCGTTCTCAGTGACCCAGAATTAGTAAAGTTCGACTACATTTATTTCGGAAGCATTTTGGCTGTAGACTAGTGTTATCAGCATATGTGACGAAATTGGAAGATTTATATTCAACCCCATATATATATATATATATATATATATATATATATATATATATATATATACTTAACTCTCTATATATATATATATATATATATATATATATATATATATATATATATATATATATATATATATATATATATATATATATATAAGGCAAACTAATGAATAATTTGACCCACTTGGGCATTTTGAACTACATTTTCTTATTGCTTGAAAAATTACTGCAGCATAGAAGAGCATGCAGTGGATATAGATAGTTCCCGAACGACGTCATCAGCAGCCATATTTATGGTATACTGGCAGATTTACCGTTGAATTTATATGAATTTATAAGTTTGGAAGTTGAAATAAATTCACTGAATCTGAAGATACCGTTAGAAAATGTACATACATAAATAGAACGCAAAGCCTTTCTGTTAATATCTATATTAGTAATTTATAAGTTGATTTTGCTTCAGTGCATGCATTTTTCGATTTACTTGATCTTAAGTAACACCTTGCACACATATATCAGCCATCGTAAGTATTCTGTGTCATTTATCGTTCTGCAAGCGATGTAAATCGAAAAGGGAATGGATTTTTGAAGGTCAAGACATTTTTTTTTTGTTCGGAGAAAGGGGTAGGACTGAAGAAACAGCGTTTAATGATGGCTTTTACGAACTAAAATTCCATCTACAAATTTATGCAAGAACGCTTCTTTCATTGAACCTAAGTGTTAAAAAAACTGAGGAGGATAACTTTCTTTAAATTAAGTTAATAGTTATGTTACTTTTATGTCTCTTAATGTTTTATAAAATGGTAAATCATAAATTTACTGGAGATTAAGAGGGCCTATGTCTGATTAGTACTAGATGATGTCTGGCATTGATCCAAATTATGTTTATTATGGTGAATGAGTTCATATTTAAATGACAGAGGTACGTCTTCCACACGAATGTGAATATTATTTTATTTGTATTAAACCTCTCGCATTGCACAGTGCCAAAGCTTAATAAAGATAATTTATTTTTTTAAACTTTGGTGCGATCTGAAAAAGACACTGTATTAGTTTTTTTAATATATCCCCCCCCCCCAACGCTTCCTTATACCTGGGATCTAGTTTTGGAAGGATATAGAAGCGAGTTATAACTTCCTAATTAAGCTTTATTAGTGATGCAATTCTTGTATCAAGACAGAAATCATGAAACAACTGCGTTTGAGCTTGTGTACGGGCCCCTTTAATAGGATGTGTATGGATGTGTTGAGAATAAGTATCCCTTCATCCATTTTTAACTACCAATGCCGATGCACAAGCCTTCGAATCATGTTGTTAATATCTGTATGCCAGTGAACGCATTAATATATGGCAGTGTCAATTCATTGAGTATCCCGCAGTTGTTGGCAGAAATGTTAGGAGCCATTGTCCTCATCCCCCACCCTTTTACAGGCATACAAAAATGTATAATGTTTGAGTTCACCCGTCAAGTGGGTTATCAGCTTGCACAAACTGAAGGACGGGTTCAAGCCACGTCAATTGGTATGTATATATAATTTATTTATTTGTTTGTTAGTTTTAAATTTTTTATTTTATTCCATTACATGTTATTGTAATGATAACTTTGTCTACTGGATTTAATATTTGTTTTTAGAAATTCAGTTCAGTTTTGTTTGACCTGATAAACAACCAGTAGTAGAAACATTGTATCTAGTTGCTGACCTTGATTCAGAACTAGTAAGGCTTTTGGTAAAAAACTTTTTCTTTGTTTCCCCAGAGTAAGAACCATTAATTTCAGTTAAGGCTATACTGAATACGTGATTTTAGGCATGCAACAAATTTCTACGTTGTTCTAGAAAGTTACCACGTGACACTCATACGGGAATCTCTTAATTGACTGTATAACTCTTTTCTTCATAAGAAGTAGCCAGTTGGGCTTTAAATCTTTGACACTTAAAGGTGTTTTGTTGTGACCAGTTTGAGCTGAATTTTTTACTTGATGGAATTAGTGATTCTTTCCCTGGAAAATACTAGTGCTCATACATAATTCTTGGACAAAGACATTTATTGAAATTATTCGGAATTCAAACCTGGAATATTATTTTATGTGGTTCAACAAGGAACTGTGGACACATCAGTACAAAGCTGACTATTGCATACGTCATCACCTTCCATTTTGGAATTTCATCGGGACTCGAACCCAGATTCATTTAGGACTTTTCAATAATAGTACTTCTATTTGTTTAATTCTTGGATTATTTTTGGATTTCATTCGTAAACCGTAAGTCCTTTTTCTCATTATTACCTTGGTTTTCTAGGGAAATCAATTAACTGTTAAATTTTACAAAGCTTGTTGTCTTCACTCTTTTCTTGTTACTTTTTATACGAGCCTAGACACGTAACAAGAAAACTGGGGGCTCGTCCGGGAGATACGAACTTTGGATAAAATATTTCAGAAAATTTTGTTTTTTGACATTTAAATTCCCTAGTTTTTGAAAAACAATTTAAAATCCCAAGTATTATTTCACATTTTAGAAATCTTTAGTGAAATCAACAGACTCTTTTTTACAATATCTTCAAAAGTAGAGAATTTCTTGAATTTTACCCAGGAGTGGTTGGACATTTTGAAAATGGAAGTACAGCTAAAAAAATTGGAATTTGAGATAGGACAGGTTTAGTTTCAGATAGAAATGATACAAATGTAAAGAACAAGGGAGGAAAGACAAATGCAATTGGAGAAATTGAAAGAACAAAAGCAATTACAGAAAGAACAAATACACTTACAGAAAGAACAAATGCAGTTAAAGAAAGAAGAGAAATAAATGCAGTTGAAATTGGAAAAACATGAGAGAGAGAAACAAAAGCAGTTACAATCGGAGAAAGAGGAGAGAGACAGAGAGACAGATGCAAATGTAAATGCAAAGAGAGAAGGAAGAGAGGGAATATCAACTTAGAATAAAAGGAATAGAGATGGCAGGTGAAATGCACGTTCCCACTTCACATACAAATTCAAGTTTTGATATTACTAAGAATTTTAGGGTAGTGCCCTCTTTTAGCGAAAAAGAAGTAGACAAATATTTTCCTTATTTCGAAAAAGGTCAAAATCAAAAATGTCCAAGGGACCATTGGACTCAATTATTACAATGTGCACTTTTTGGCAGAGCTCGAAATATCTATGCATCCCTGTCAGTACAGCGAAGTGCTGACTATGATCTGGTTAAGGAATGCATCTTAAAGGGTTATGACTTAATCCATGAGGCTTATTGGCAAAAATTCAGGAACTATAAAAAAGAAGCTGGACAAACTCATGTCGAATTTGCAAGAGAAAAAGAGCAGCTATTTGATAGATGTGCTTAGCCAAGAAAGTTCATCAAGATTATGAAAGTCTCAGACAACTTGTATTACTTGAAGAGTTCAAGAACTGTGTCCATAGTGACACTAAGACTTATCTTGATGAGCATAAGATCGAAACCTTGAAAAATGCTGCTTGTGCTGCTGATGAGTATTTCTTAGCTCATAAAGATTCTTTTGTAGGCAAGTCTTCCATTCAGCAGTCTTCTGGTAAAAAGGTATTTCAGCCTAATACGAGCCCTTCTAAATCTCAATCTAGCACAACTTTTAGAAATCAAGCTTCTGATAAGTTTGATCAAACATCCTTGTCTCTTCCTACGTGTACCTATTGCAAGAAGAAATGATACGTTATTTCTGATTGCTTCAAATTAAAAATTAAGCATCAGAATCAAGACAGACCTATCCCAAATGCTCTTATTTCTAATGTGTCAAGGTCACGGTCATGTAGTGAAAGCAATACATTTGTTGGGTCTAATAAACCCCAGTCTGATTTTATTATGGAGAATTATGAACCATTCATGTCAAAGGGTTCTATATCACTCTTGGGTGATTTGGCCAATCCTATCCCCATTAAATTTTAAGGGACACAGGAGCTTCTCAGAGTCTTTTCTTATCAGGTGCTTTGCCTTTTTCTGAGAAGTCTTCTTCTAATGAGAGTGTTCTGATTCAGGGAGTAGAATGAAGCTTTGTTAATGTTCCTCTCCATTCTGTAAATTTGTCATCAGACTTAGCCTCAGGACCCGTGACAATTGGAATGGTGTCTTCTTTACCCGTTGAGGCCATTCATTTATTACTAGGCAACGACCTAGCTGGAGACAAGGTTGTGGTTATTCCACTTGTTACTGACAAGCCTTCTTTGGATCAGAAAGTTGATCCTATTGAAAAAGAATTTCCTGAGTTATACCCAGCTTGTGCAGTTACTAGAGCTATGGCAAAGAAAGCTCTTGAGAATGATGTTGATAAGGAAAGTATTCCTTTAGCTGACACATGTATTAGTCAGGCTTTTGATGAGGTCACTTTCACTCCTTGTTTGCATCATTCAATAGGTATTGATCACAGTGATCCTCTTTTAACTACTCATTCCCTTTATTCTAATCAGGGTGATAAACTACAATCACTTGTCGTCGAACAGGAAAAAGATCCTGAGATCTCCTGTTTGTTTCAGAGGGTCATAAGTGAAACTGAAGTCACTGAAGTACCTGTCTGTTATTTCATTAAAAATGGAATTCTTATGAGAAAATGGGGACCTCCCGAGGTACCTGCTAGTGACGAGTGGTCAGTGAACTATCAAATTGTAGTTCCGAAATCATACAGACAGGAAATTCTTAGTCTGGTCCATGAAACTCCTTTCGCTGGTCATTTTGGGATTAATAAGACTTATCACAAGATCTTGACTCACTTTTATTCGACAAAAATCAAATGTAATCTTTGTAAATACTGTAAATCTTGTCATACTTGTCAAATGGTAGGAAAACCCAATCAGAAGATACCTAAGGCTTATCTGCAACCTATTCCTGCATTTGACGAACCATTTAGCAGAATTATGGTAGATTGTGTTGGTCCCTTACCTAAGACCAAGTCAGGCAACCAATACTTGTTGACTTGTGTGCGTCAACAACATTCCCAGAGGGAATTCCTTTGAGGAATATTAAAACTAAAACAATAGTAAAAGCTTTGATAAAGTTTTTTTTACTCAATTTGGCCTTCATCAATCTGTCCAATCTGATCAAGCGTCAAATTTTATGTCTGGAATTTTCCAGATAGTTATGCTTGAATTTGGTATCAAGTAATTCAAGTCAAAAATGAAATTATGGTTTGACAGAACTTCAGTGGAGAGATCTTTTGAGTGTAGTGATAGTGTTCTGTCTGTCTTGCTCATTCTTCAAAATTTTCTTCAGATTAGGTATTACGGCTCTTACAAAGTTAAGAAGAACATGACTGAGTTAAATTATAATAACAGTACTCTGATTTAAATAAATTACAGGAGTACCAGTATATTGAGAGAGATAGCCAGGTTACTCATGCAGTTAATTTAGTTATACCTGTCACACTCAGTGAGGATTAGGTGAAAGAATACAATCGGACTCTATTGATTTTGGATTGACAAATCTTCGGAATTCAGATATTATGAATAATCTGGACTAGGATCTTTCACATTTGCAATAACAAGAAAGGACTGAACGTAAACTGTTATTATTCGAATATGAGCACTTGTTTCCAGATGTTCCTACGAGAATAAACAAAATTTTTCATGACGCTGAAATTGTGAATTCCAAACCTGTGAAACAACACCCATACAGGATGAACCCTCTCAAACAGGAAAACTTGAAGAAAGAAATTCAGTATTTGTTGGAGATTGATTTCATAGAGCCCAGTAAAAGTGACTGGAGTTCACCATGTATAATTGTTCCGAAATCAGATAAAACTTTCCGTATGTGCACTGATTATAGGAAGGTGAACAGTGTGACTAAAACTGATTCATTTCCATTACCAAGAATCGATGACTGCACTGATAAAATTGGAAATGCCAAGTATGTCACCAAATTTGACCTTCTGAAAGGATTTTGGCAAATTCCACTGACGGAAAGATCAAAGGAAATTTCTGCATTCGTGACTCCAGATGGACTTTATCAAGATAAAATATTGCCATTTGGGATGAAGGGTTTTGCCAAGTACTTTTCAACGTTTAATGAATATGATTACCTCTGGTCTAGATAATTGTGATGCTTACATCGATGATATCATCATCTACAACGACACCTCGAAAGAACATCTAGCAACAATTCGGAAATTCTTTGACAGACTCACTGATGCAATTTTGACAATTAATTTATCCAAAAGTGAGTTATGTCGTGCTTGTGTAACATTTCTAGGACACATTTATTGAAATTATTCGGAATTCAAAACTGGAATATTATTTTATGTGGTTGAACAAGGAACTGTTGACACATCAGTACAAAGCTGACTATTGCATACGTCATCGCCCTCCATCTTGGAATTTCATCGGGACTCGAACTCAGATTCATTTAGGACTTTTCAATAATAGGACTTCTATTTTTTTAATTCTTGGATTATGTTTGGATTTGATTCATAATCCGTAAGTCCTTTGTCACATTTTTACCTTGGTTTTCTAGGGAAATCAATTAATTGTTAAATTTTACAAAGCTTGTTGTCTCCACTCTTTTCTTGTTACTTTTTGTACGGGCCTAGGCACGTAAAAAAAATCTAGGGAGCAGATGTAGGTTCGTCAATGATCCTGATCTATTCTAGAATTGGTCCGGAGGTCCAATTTACCATTTAGTCATTTAGTAGAGGGAACTATAGTAGCGACCCATATTAGTGGATATTCGGGCTTGATGGTTAGGTGGCTCTCAAAATGCCAGTCTATCCTACCTAAGCGCTAAATGTAGCTACTGGATAAAGAGATGGTCTGCTCATTTCTATCTGCACGTTTTATTCCAGTGAGGACAAAATTCGGGTTACTTATAGGGACGGCTAGCGTATACCTTGAGAGCTACACGAGACTCGGCTGAATTGCGTTGTTTTTTTGTTGTTAGTCGTGTGGCTGGAGACCATTTCTGAAGTTGTTCCCCAACTGGACCGGAAAATTTGAGCCGTTGTGTTGAGTCTGGCATTGATTAGGACTTATTCATTAGAAACCTGGATTGGGAAACGATATCAGAGTTATTGACCATTTAACGAAATTAAATCTGGTTGACAAGCCAGGCTACAATCATTCAGCTTTAACAACAAATCAGTACTACTCCAGCATTCTGAGACGTGCTGAATACTTGCGCTTTTTCCGGCTATTAGCTTCACCGTAATTATATTTCAGGAGTTATAAATGCTGACCTCATAGTTTGAGAGGCACTTTAAAATGTATAAGCCTCGAAGCAAATAATCTGGGATCAATGGCATACAAATCCTGCTTTAACGTTTTCTCCTTACATTTTAGATGATAATGACGTTTTCGAAGAAGCATAGAGTTTTTGTTGTAAAAGTTTTGGGAAAAAGCTTACCGAATCAATTAAAGCATAAATCCCTCCAGACAAACGAATGTTTATCAGCTATTTTTTATGTGTGGATTTGTATATGCTAGTGTTACAGTCCTGTGACAAAGGTAGATTAGTAAACTCAAACTTTGCAAACCGCTTCAGGTTCTGATAATATAAACTTGTCATATGGATTACACAGTTCTACTAATCTAAATATTTTAATCTAGCACCATTGTAACTAGATACCACGACGCATGAGGATGGAAAGCCTTTGCCTATTAACAATTTTCAGGCATTCAAAATTAGTGAAGACAGTAGTTGAAACTGATGGAACTGAGATATCTTCCTCGGGTAATTTGGCATTTAAAGGCTCAACAACCTTTATCTGCCTTTTCGAACCTGCTGGAGTTCGGCACCTATAATAATGATAAGAACAGTTACATGTTTGGCAATAGAAATAAATGGTCGGTCTAGTATGTCTTCAATATTTTCTCAGAACTGTGGGTAAGTTAACATTTTTCATCGTCATTAGAAAATATAGCATTAACTGAATGATTAATTTTAGTAATATGCGGATAAGAAGAATGCGTCTGATTGCTGATTTGTTTTTAGAAATAATTTGTCATTGACTTGTTTCATCTGCTAAAAGCTGTACAAGAACACAGGAAAAGAATTGTGCATAGTAGTAACGAACATGAATATGATGACTGCGGAATATTGCCATCCGAAAACATCACCGGACTTGTCGATCCGGATAGCTGTCAGAATGTCCATGGCAATACCAGGTACCCCATTTCGCAAGTAAAATGTATGATGCTTAAAGATCATAAATGTTACTTTTAATAGTCAGTATTGATTTGATATCAAATTATTTTCTCCACAGATGTTTTTTCTTTAATAATCATTTTATACAATTCGTAGGTATTATAACAAATGTATTAAGCGACAATTAAGATGTGCTGGTGAATTTGTTTTAAAAAATCTCTTCTCTGTGAACTATAATTTTTCACTCCTATGTATTTATGATAGCAAAATTTTTAAAGATACCTAAATTATTTGAAATGTATATGAACTATCAGAATTTCGCTACTGCCTAAAAAGTAATTTTCATGATACCCCACCTCCACTGCAGTAGAAAAGTCATATTGTTTTTGTATTGTCCGTCCGGTCTTTTGCATGTCTGTGGCTCTGTAAATTTGTACCGAGTCGGTTTTAATGTAATAACAGTAAACCGTTTAAACTTAGCGCCATGCTATTTTATTCACTTTATTACGGTATTTAATTGATGATCTGGTTGTATTAGTAGTCTATTGCAGCAATTTTTCCAATTTTGCTTTCCAACGCACTTTGAACAGTTTTGGATATTTTGACACAAAACCTAGCAGTACAATTAATTAAAAAATACGTTAGGAACACAGTTGTAATTTAATAGGCATGTTTGTATCAATGTGCAGCATCTTTGTTAAGATATTTGGGCTACTTTACCAATTTGTCAATTTTTAAACATGTTTGAACTTTTTGACTGAAACTTGCTTAAAAACGAAATACTTTTAACAAGACTGAACAAAACCAGGACTTAAACAATTAAAATAGAAGTTATATTTGTATTCATACGTAAATGACATGACTATGTTTTCTAAACTTTTCAACATTGTCTATTTTTTGTAATTCGTTCTTTTTTTGACTAAACATTGTAAGCATAATTAGAGAGAATCCACCTGAGTTTGAGAACTATAGTATGGTAGACATATTTGAATGCGTATGTAAATAACTTAATTCGTGACTTTATCTCAGTTTGTATGACTTTTATGCAGTTTTGATAAATATTTTTTTTTTACAAACATATCTAGTTTCATTTATTCTCACATTTAGTCATTCTTTCACGGAAAGATATTTCATTCAGTAGCTTCTTTTGAACTATTAGTTTATTTTAAGCGTCATTGGAAATGCTAAAAGCCTGTCATATACCAAATTACGCGCATCTTTGGTTATGTTAAGATGGTAGTAAGATTATCATAAATTTTCAATTTAAGAAAACACGAAACTTTACTCCTGAATTTAATAACTCTTTATTCTGACAGGAGTTAATTCCCATTATCAATTTTGTATTTTTTTTTTTTCAGGTCTTTTCCAAGCCGTAAAGTTTGAGGCGTTCGGTCACTACAATTGGTATGTCGACGGGGGAGTGCTGAATAATTATCCAATCAATTGTTTTGATGGTAAATACATATCTGCCTATACGTGTTTCTTAGAGTGCGTTAACTTTTCGATATTGTTTAGATTACTACGTCATACAACGCACAGGCGAAAGCAGTTGAATTGACAAAGTTATAATTGTGCAGTGAGTACATCTTAGCTATACACGTTTCTCATTAATCTACCTGTTACATTGTATCATGGTCTTGTTTTTTATGTGCGTTCTATGCTTGTATCTTGGTCTTCCATACTTGTATCTTTATGTTAGATACATGCATCTTGAAGTTGTATACTTGTATCTTTGTCTTTTATACTTGTATCGATAACCTTTTAACTCAGTCGCGCGCTCTACATCAGTTTCAGAAAGATATATTGTTTTGGTCTACTTAAAATTGAAATTTAGAGTCTTCTTGTGAATGAATGCGCATGGATTTTGTTTCTTTGTTGATCCAACTCAATACTGCTTTTCCGATTATGAGGGGCTGGATTATTGGTCAATTCACTGAAATAAGGTGAATGGATTTCAGCTGGAAATGTAGGCTACTCGAAATTGCAGTACAGCTTCTGTGCATCAGGTATTGCAGAACACGTCAGTCGGATTTGAAGAACTAAGAAAGTACAATTTGAGGAAATTCAAGATGATCAATGTATATTTATTACCAAACTTATTATCAGCTAAAGAAAACATGCTTATGCCCTGTCACATGCATCTCGTTGTTGGAGGGACCCTATCTATGATCTGTATCATACAGTATCTATCGCTAGCCTAACATTGTATCAAAATAGCTACACGGGGAAAATTGAAAAGCAGCTGTTGTGTGACACTCCATTAACCCAGAGGAAATAACTTTTTCGTCATCTTGGATTATTGGCTCTGGGGCTCAATATTTCCTACCAAAATCTTCAGTTGCATATTTATTCGAATCTAGTATTTTGACAGAATTGTAAAATGATACGTTTCTGATAGATATCCGATAGCCCTTGGCCTCAATATGTTTTTCAATGCTATACTGGTTTAGACCCTAGAGAGCACTCGTGATAGTCTTAACCATTCTATTTGAGAAAAGATATGAATATTCTCCTAAATAACTATTTCAATGATCAGAACGGTATTTCAATTAATGCGCTCTCACTTTTGTTGTTGTCATTACTTCTTTGATACTTTCATTTCTGACTCAGTGAACTCTTCCACGTCGTTACCTTTATCATCTATACTTTCAAACAGACGAAACAGATGCTTTAGTTCATTTACAAATTTAATCAACCAAACCCTGAAGCGTCTATTACACGAGTGAACATGGTTTGTGTACAAAGTAGTTCCTTATACACTATACTATCTTTAGGCACACGTGGCGTGAATGTGCGTGCAATATGAAGGTGTTCAGTATCGGAAAATACTGCACAATTCTGACAATGTAATGTTAACGGAGACAAATATGGGGATATAATAAACTTGTAACTTGGTATTATAGTGTTGTATCTTTGTGTTTTATACTGAAATAAGTGTTCTACACGTGTATCTTTGTGTTCTACGCATGGAACATGTTGTTCTGGAATTCCAGTTAGGTATGACTGAAAGTTTCATTAGGTACTCAACATTATACAACTCATAATGTAGGCTGACTTTCCCAAGAACACTTGTATCAGATGTATTGTGTATCCATGATCATGCAATTCACCATAAAGGCTACATTTTCCCATATGTTGTGAGTTCATACCAGGTGTTTTTTAAGCAATCTGATTTAGTCTAAACTTCAGAAATGGTCAATAAGACATGCCTTTTGATGCTATATTAAGCTAATACAATTGTTTTACAAGGTTGGTGGTTGTCTATGGACAGGAAGGACAGCTTTCTACTCAAGCTGCAACCTTTAGAGGCGTACCCAAAGCTCTTTGAGGAACGTTTTGGGACATTCAACGAAAAAACTCTTGGTTTCCTGTTGGTAAGAAGATGGCAGACCATATCATTTAATTTCGTTAATTGCTTGATTCAGCTCTTTGAGATAAAGTAGGAAACAATAGACACATATAAAGTGTTCATTAGACATAAGACATTTTCTTGAAAACAACCTGGTCTCGTGTAACTAGCTAGGAAGAAATACATTTTGAAACAGATAATCTGCAAATGATTTCAAATCACGTGATGACTCGTTATCATATATGGAGCTTTTCAGAAGATAATAAAGATGTTTTAGACCATAATCCTCAGATATCACTTTCGGCTAATCATTCATATGTTACGTGTAGGCTCGTACAAAAGTAACAAAAGAAAAGAGTGAAGCCAACAAGCTTTGTAAATTTAACAAAATAATTTATTTCCTTAGTAAATAAGGAGAAAATATGAAATAGGACTTACGGTTTGTGAATATAATCCAAAAATTAATCCTAGAATTCAAAACTATAAGTCCAATCACTAAAAAGTTCTAATTGAATCCAAGTTCGAATCCCGATGAAGTTCCAACATGGAAGGCAATGACGTCAGATGAGGTCGTTGTACTGATGTCAACAGTTCCTCGTTGAATCACAATTTATAATGTTCCAATTTAGAATTCCAGAATAAATGTCCACTAAATGTCTTTGTCCAAGAATTTTATAAAGAAGACGAGTATTTTCCAGGGTGAATACATTATTTTAAATTTTAAAAAAATCAAATCAAATGGCAACAACAGGAATACCTTTCTGCCTGAAGGTATATTTTACGACTGATGAAATCCACTAGAAAATGTCTGTTTTAACCCGCGATTTTAGATCACATGATGGCTCACGTGGTCGCTTAATTTGAACAGCGAAGTTTTAAAAAAAAATGCCAATTTTCACGTAGGCTAAAATAGCCCTATCTAAGAATCAGATTCCCACACTGGAAATAAATTTAAAAATAAAACTGTTTACAATAGGTTAATACGTGGGCTGAACATGACCTTGGTAATGACCAATCATTTTCACTCAATGTTTACAAAACCGGAACCAAGATCAAGAACTAGGTTAGCTAAAAATAAAAATGTAGCAATCGAACTGCGTTGTTATCAGGTCAAAACAGAAAACTGAACCTTCCAAAAAAAAAGTCAAATCCAGTGAATAAAGTTATCATTACAATAACGTAATGAAATAAAAATAAAATTAAAGAGAATTTAAAACTAACACACAAGCGATTAAATTACATATACGTAACACATAACATATAAAATGAAACCATTCGATAGTGAAACCCCATTTATATCCCCCTGTCCTAAAATCAATCTTTAATTCTCCAGCAAACAGATTTTCACATAAGGGTTGTGTACATAGTTCGGATCATTATAGATATGTATGGTGAATGAAAAGTCCATGTAATAAAGCCGGATCCGGCCCGCGAACGTGTTCTGTCAGGCCCTCTGGGCAAATTAAAACAACACAGAAATCTGGCCCCTGCACAGTAATTATATTAAAGAAATTAGTGTTTGCGGCCCTCGAGTGGTCTTTGAAAATGCAATCTGGCCCTTGGCCGAAAAAGGTTGTGCAACCCTGTAATGAAGGATAGAAGCACAGCATTTCACTTTGCGTCAACAGAGTGTATTCATATATTATTCGTAGGTAAAACAGTTATGGTAATAGGGCCACATCTTCATTACGATAGACAAATATTTGTCATTTTATCACATTGTCACACGTTTGCATAAAAACATACTGTCCTTTCTGACACCATGATATATATCGGTTTATTTTTTTATTTCAGTATGCTGACTCAGAGCGAGAAATATTGAGGGATAAACTGGAGCAGAGACAAAAAACTAAAACACCAGAATTTCCACAAACGAAACTTGGAAAGTGTGTTATCTTTTATAAATAACCTTAATCGAAATAAATACAATTTGAAAACCTGTTTTACATCCACCTTCTTTGACGAAAGTGAAAATATATCTTGAATTGTGCAAAGGTTGGTATTCAGGTCAATATTTTTCTGGAAGTCAGAATTTCATAGACGCTTAACCTTTCAATGACTAAATTCACTTTATAAAAGGTAATCTACATTTACTTTTTAGAATTAGCCTTTCAATTGAAATCCTGTTTAAAGCGACATCTTGTGATGCATATAATATTTAACATTGTATCACATATATAATACAGTTTTTCTGACTGGTTTTCTTAAGTCACATGATACAAATGAATTGAACACGCAGCAACTCTAGACGTATGCATTTTGATGACGCATTCTCATAGTGAGGGTAATTAACTGTTATTTCCTCAGAGAGAAAACTGAATGTTGCCCTGGCTGGCAAGCAACAAACAATCTTTACCTCATGTGTTTCTTACAGTCAAAGTAGCTTCTGATGTAAACAGATTAAATAAGGGACAAATTATTATTTTCCCTTTTGCCAAATTAAGGCTTAATAATTTACCATTACATTATAAATCGAAGGTCAATCGGCACTTAAACTCACAAAATTTATCTTATTCAAAATTTCAGTAATTTAGCATAAAATAATATCAGACCATTTAGCTTACCCTCTACAATTAACATTTTGCAAATTTCACTGTCCAAGTGTGTCATTCCATGCAGAAGAAAAAATACATCTTTAAAGTAAATACAAACTTGAAAATCATATCTCTATTACTAACTAATCAGGCCAAAATGAAAATGTAATTATTATCCATGGATTCCCTGAAATAGTAGACCAACAAGATTCATTAACTGTTTTATATTTTTGTTGTTGTCTCATGCCATCTGCAACCGTATCGAAGCTAAGTTGAGGTTCAAATAAAAAATAAGCAAAATATTAGCAAATACTGATATTATTCTTCTGATTCCTAAAAATACCAATACAGGAAGCATGACATTTCCAGGGACTGAACTGGCATCACAAAAGAGCTCTTAAGAAGTGACAAGTCTGAATGTTGAATACTCGAAACAGTAACCATTGTGTACTGTCTTGAAAACAAATAACATGCATGAGTCTCCATACACAAAGCTTAAACATTTAGATTTAAATACAAACAAGAATGAAACCAATAATGACTCAAATATTGCCATTTTAGCCAACTGCTTCAAAAAGTAAAAAATTGAAAATTATGTATTATCCGGTATTCGTATGTCATGGAAAAATATAGCTAAATTAATACCTTAAAGTCCATTCATGGAACAATACAGATCTATTCTACAAAAGACACCAATGTGTTCAATTAATTAGTGAGACACATGAATCACTGCCACAAAACGGAATGGTTACGCCAGTCTATCAAGTAAAACGGACACAAGCCACAAAATGGCAACCTACGTCCTTGACCTAACTTGAATGCATATCTTGAGTCAGAACCATTCATCTAGGATGATCATCACAACGACACTTCTTCACCATCAGTTCCGGTACTAAATTTTCAGCCTTTTTTGGTCACGAAACTCGAACTGAAATACTTAGAGTTTTACAAATCATTGAAACGCAGCTTGCAAGTAGAGGAACTAAAGGAATCCTGAACGTTCAAGCGTTCTTACTTTATTAACCAAAGTTCCAGACAGGTTATATTGTGGATTATAAAATTAAGCTCTCGTGTCTTGCTCAATCAGTTAAAATACAGACCCTGATAGTATTCCATGTATCATTTATGTAATAGTCATCTTAATTTGATATTCATTGTTGGTTCTATTGTAAAGCTTTACTCGGATGTTGGTCGATATTTTTCACGAGGCATGTTCTGTCAAACATCATATTCTTCCATGATTTGGATCTTCACATGTTCTTGTTTATTTCTTTTTCTCATCTACTGCAACTTTGGTAAATCTATTTGTTAGTTTTATTGTGTGTCCTTGACTGCACTGAAATAATGCTATAATAAACCTCGCTCTTCTTTTTGACTGGGTGTAGTTGAACTTTCTTATTTCATAGCCAAATAGTTTTTATTCCAAATGGACATAGAAAATAATCCGATTTTCAAAACTCCATGTGTGTCTTTACATTAAAATATTTTTTTCCTAGAGAGAAATTGAAGGAAACGAAGATGATGGAAAAAGTCAAATATGGGCATCGCAGTACCTTGGAGGCTGTCAGTGCATTCTTAAAGGTAAAACAACAACGTATAGTTACTTGGTTTTGAATTATGAACGTACACTTTGTTTTACTAATGGCAACTCATTGATGTAAATATATAGCATCAATACAAGACATATATTTTACTTGTTTCATTTAAGAACAGTGTATACAATAATCATAGAAGGATGTATTTCTTTTTAAAAAATAAGCTAGACTTCAAAATATGAAGAATAAATTGAATGAAATATTTTCCACGCAGGTATGATCAGGACAGGATTAAGGCCTTTGGGGGCCCTGGGCACAGCCAGCATAGGGGCCCATAGCTATCCTGCCTTGTCCATAGATATGGTTACAGTACTATTAACAACACTGCCTGTGAAATCAGACGATAATATACGGGGCCCCTTGAGCCTCGGGGCCCTGCCTGTGAAATCAGACGATAATATGCGGGGCCCCTTGAGCCTCGGGAGCCCTGGGCACGTTGCCCTTTTTGCCCTACGGATAATCCAGCCCTGGGTATGATGGTCTGACAAGTGTGTATTTGCCTTTTGGCAACTGTGATTAGAAATGTGTTTTTAATTTCTCCTAAACCAATTAAGGGATGTTTTAGTGAAGGATTTAGTACAGGTCTGTACGAATAGTACTCTTGTAGTGAACAAATGGCTAAAACGTGTGTGCCCATATGAAAGGATTGAATACAGGGGCCAACTTTTGTTTCACAACGTAATTCGTTTTTTTATGCTCATTAGGTGAATATATGATTATTGAGTGGGGATCTTTACAGTTTCCAAGTTAGGATCCAGCATGAAAATATAAATTGCAAATTGCCACTAACAATGACCTTTGAGGTCAGTCGGTATTATTGACCCTTCCCACTGACTTTGCTCTGGATCATAATCTGGAAACTATCGTCGTACCACTTAATCATATATATATATATATATATATATATATATATATATAGTATATATATATATATATATATATATATATATATATATATATATATATACTAAGCATTAACAAAACAATTTAGATACACATCTTATATTTACCATTGGGACAACATTTAGCGTATGATATTTTGGCATGGGTTTGAAATTTGAGAATAAGAATAAAAACAGGTGAGCCTGTTTCAAAAACATGGAATTCCTTCCGTCACGCATATTGTATCAGATCATCTTTTAAAAATAAATGTTTACTGTCCCCATGTAAGACGTTTGCCAAGTGTAGGTATGTGGGCAGAGTAGAAATTTATTATTTATTCTGTGTGAAATTTGTGTTCATGATATCTACAAAAATGCCCAAAATGGGTCTGAAATCGTTTAACTAGCATGTTCTGGTCTTAAATGGACATGTAGTAATAAGTTGTGATGGATTGAAAGACTCAGACCTGTAAGGGTTATTTTCCGGCAAGGCATACACTGGTGTCATTTGACATGATGCCTAACTATGTTTATACTTTGAATAACTGGGCTACAACGTACATTTTATTCTTGTGTGTGAATGTGAAAGATCTTCCTACTAGTGCGCTATCACATTGTCTGCTTACAGATTGCTTATATTTTCGGATCTGTCCAAAATCAGCGACATTCAATCGGCTCCTTATATTCCGGTGTCTTTGCAGTTGATTATTCTGCAGTACGGGCATAACTGAGCTCTCCAAAGTCATCATATGTCACAAGAATAATAAGCAAACGTCATACATTTTTAATACAAATGTGACTAAAGCACCACCAATATGTATATTAATAATTCTAGCAAGACATTTCAGCGATCTCCCTGCACGTGGTCTAATTAACACACAGTAGAAGTCGCTTACAAAACACGTTGAATAGATTTAATACTCACCTTCGCCGACTATATTATTCACCCTTTACAATTCACGATTAGTGAAAATTTTATATCCAGAGCTTGCTAAAGAATCTAAATATTGTCTTTAACAGGAACGAAATATGATGACAGAATATATACAGTTCTACGGATTAATTTTAACAGGACTATCAAATGAAATGTCTGTGTATGATTTGGATTTTTAACGTAGCTTTAACAATTTGTCAGTCATATCAAGTCATATCAAGTGAAATGTAAAGTAATTACCCTCAGTGATATTATGTATTAAACAAGTGTTTTAGATTTGTATTCACAATTAATTGTACTGTCAACACGTGGATTTTATATACTCTAACATTTAAAGTGATCGGGTTAATGATACACGTGTAATATAACCTTCCTCTATGGGCCTGCATTGATAATCAAGGAGACCAAACTCATCCTCAATGATAAGGTAACTGCTTGTTTCCAAATGTGGTGTACATAAGACCTCGCTGGAATGAAAAATGTAACGCTCCTTGAATTTTGGGATGTAATACGATAATTACAATGCCATTGCTCAATATCTCTGTGTGATTATTTATTGCATTTAATATGCAACATAAAATTGTCTCTTTTAGCTCTCAGAAAGGCCTTTTCTCGAAAACATTTTGTACCTCCACATTTCTTTGAAAGTTTTGTGATTCAGTAATGTAGCAATTTTATTACGCTTCTGTTGCGTGATATTTTTCTATGCAATATGTATCCATCAGATGACTTCTGTTGGTATAACTCATAGCCTTACGGCATGTTTTATACAATAAAATTACGTCATTACTTCGACAATAGTGTAACCAATGAGTATTTTGGGTTGTAAGAAGAAGGCAAGAGGACGGGCACCGCTTAGTGTCCAGCTAATGAGCAACAAATATGTTGCAGATAAGAAAATTTTGTAATAAATAATTTTTTTTCAAAGAGATGTTTGTTTTATTTTAGAAGTAAAACAGCAGAAGTTTTGTTTATATAAAGTATATCATTATAGAGGTAAAACTATTTTTGATTGAAGAAAGACGATAGTTTTTCAGTCTTGAACACATCTAATGAAAAACAATCCGGTAAGTGAGTCAATATACGATCTTATCGATTAAATTCTCGACATTCAAGGTTTTGGAGAAACACAATACAGATATGAATGAGTTTATTGACAGAAACGAACTGCAGAAAGCCTTCAATGATGTAAGTATAAGTTGTTTTTGTTTTTATTCCTAGTCCTATTTTGGTTTTTAGTTATTGTACCACTGGGCCCGATGTTTCTTATGCGCTTTATTTGTATTTCACGAATTGTGTATTATCATTTTATCAGAGGCAAGTTTCGAAGTAGAAAGTACTGGATGAATGATCCAAATGAAACGTTCAAATTTCACAACCGCGATTAGCTTGGTGACCTGCACCAGTTTTCCATGTTAATCAAAACTGCAAAGACTGCAAAACATAACAGGTTCTTCTGTCCATAAGGGGTCATTTCAAACAGGTTGTGAAACATGTGGGTTTTATGACATAGAGAGCCTTTGCTATCCATCGAGCATGGCGGAGTTCTCCTGGAGCACGAAACGCGACACTTTCAGGTGGCACTTCTCCGAGTAAGATATGGACAAATTGAGGAAATGCCTTATAGTCGTCCTTTGGCAGATATGTTCCTTCCAATTTCATTTAAGGAAAGACAATGGCAGCTGTTATCAATTCTCCATAGATTTTGGAGTCGACATCTTCGACAAACTACGAATCCTATTGGGATTTGCTCCAATGATTTCGGAAGCGCTTCAACACTTTAATCTCTTGACCTTACGATGCTTCAAAACATGTGTTGTACACATGGAACATTATCACTCCATGGATATGGTGACAATACGCTGTGTTTAGTAATGACTTTGCCTTCTGTTGTTCCAGTAAAGCGCAAGCTCTGGTATAGTTGCCTGTGTTGCGTTATGTTTGCCAAAACAGATCTGAACTGAGAGCCAATGGATTATTCCATTACTTCTGTATTGCACATTCCGTATCGCACACCTAAACTTTCTGTATCGCACTCCCAGCTTTTAACTACTTTTACAAATTGAAATAATAAATAATAGTCCACTTATAAAATATCTGAAATTAATCCTTACTGTAAATTCGGAATAATTCCAAAATGCCTAAACACGTTTGTAAATGAAAGAAATGCAGTCATATTTGGTGAAAAGGGCATTTTTTTCCGCTGAGGATATTGAGAGAGTACCGTAAGTAGCAACGGACTGTTTATGTTCATTTCACGATATCTTGGCCGAGAAAGAGTTATGGTGGACAACAGTATCTGGACAGAATGTTCTCAGATGAAGCTGGTGTGCAAAGTGACATCAACAACATGAGAGAGAGAGAGAGAGTACTTAGTCGCTGAAATCTTGTATTGTATATTTTTAAAATCCAGACAAAGTAAGAGACACTCAAGTATCCATGCCATGATAGAAGAAATGACAAGCATTTGGAGAAAACTTTACCCCTTGTTGAATTCCCAAGAGACATTTCACAATGTAAATAATCAAAAATGCCATACGTAGTTAAAATCCATTTTAGTTTCAGAATTTCAAAAATATAGTATGCGGAATTGCACCTTTTTAAGGATCAAGTTTAAAAGGAGGGATTTACAATTTTCCATTAAAACTACAGAGGAATCGAATTTGTTTAGTAAATCTGAGGATAAAACTGACACACATTTGCAACTTGAAGGTAGACGTATCACAGAGAGCAGCAGCTGTTTTGATTTGTCACGCAAATTTCGAATAAGTACATCTTGTAAAAATGTGTTGAGACTTTTTCATTACTGGATCACAAAGAGCGAACTGAACTTTTAGGTTTAAACTTTTTGTGACTGTTTGAAGTAGAAAAAAAAACAAACAAGAAAACAGAATAATATTGCGATATTGTTTAGAATTTAATTGTTACTCAACTCCACAGTAGATAATTAGGCCTAACCCCAGATACGTAATTGAAAATGGGTTGTGCAATATCTTTCGTAAATGCCAAATTTCTAATTCATTTATATAAAAGTGTACATTAAAAATTTAAATGACTGTGCGAATGTATAGGGAAACGTAATAAATAAAAAACCTTATAAGTGTTTTGTTCTGATTCGGGGGAAAGAAGTTGTTTGATACGAACCTAACGGCCTCGACATTGCTTCGCCGTATCAAACTCGTTCTTTCCTCCCGCTCGTAAAAAGACACATATGTAGTGTTGTTCCCGTGTGTAGAATGAGCGGTACAGAGGGAGCAAAGTCTCCCATAATATTTGTAGCAACTTTTGTTTGATTTTCAATACCAGCTCGATGGAGAGATTCGTAGAGCACTATTCAACATCAACACCCAACCCATGAGCAACTTGTACACAAGTTCCTTTTTATCAGTGACAAAAGCAAACCGTTTCGTACAACAAATTGGATGACTTGTCTAATTGAAAGATCATACTTTAACTCGCAACTAGTTATTTGTGGTTCAAATCTCAATCAGTTTACACGTAAGTGTAATTTCATTCCAAAGTAGATCATTCCTAGTGAAGAATAAATTATTCAAACAGGTGCTCGAAATTAGTCTTAATATTAATTAAAAATTATGGAAATAACAAAATACAGATGTTCATGTTTGTATATGTTAGAGATTAATAAATACCATTATTCTTAAAGGAAGATGCGTTTTCTAAAGATCACATGGAAACACTTTTCGGAAATGAGACCACAGTGAAGGATGTATTTGATATATTGGATGAGAACAATGATGGAAAGGTAAGACTGTTGGCATTTATGAGGATAACGACTCTGATCATGAAGACGTTGACAAGGATGAAGACTATAATGCTGATAATTATGACGACCTGGACGACAGTAATAGTAAGGATAATTATGATGAATATAGACAACAAGAACAACCACAATAACATGACAATAATAATAATAATAATAACGATGATGATGATGATGATGACGATAATAAAAGCGACAGCCTCTAGATTATTACTGAATATAACAATGGCATCACTCAGCAGGCTGTACATCATCGAAAATATGGTAAGTTTGTTAGAACAAACTATGTTATATATAATTTGTAGTAAAACTTTTGTTATGGATGTAATTATATTTGCATATAGATATGAGGATGTAAATATTGTTAAATTTCTCTAGATGCTACAAACATGTGTTTAACATTGACCGTTTTGCACCAGATCAATTACCAAGATCTGGTCCAGTTTGTCGAGGAAATGGGAATATCTCTTCAACGCCGTTTTGTTGGATACCAGAGGACGGAGATTGACGGAGTCTTATCTTTCTTCAACACATTACAGTCGACTCTAATCCTCAATGTTAAAAGAGGCATGGTGGAGGTAAGAATTGAAAAATCGTGAATAATTTCTGATTTAATTGATTCACCTCTCTGCTAGGCGTGACACATGTAAATCAATAATTATATAACATGCATGCCAATGAACCGTTGCCCAATCAATTCACCCCGACAGGTTTCAGTGTTGAACTTTTACAGGTAGTGTGACTACAATTTGACGCTTGGTGTGACGGACTGAATAATGTCAACCAAGATCACTACAGGCTGACGCCAGGTGTGAAGGGTTTCGATAATGACTATTAGAGGATCACTACAAGTTGACGCCTCGTGTAACGGATTCAATAATGTTATACTTTATGTAGGTTTGTGAAACCAATTCAAAACAGGAAATATTGTTAATTGTCTATTTGCGAGGAGTTCACGATTGCTGCAAACTATAATTTGAAAGACCCAACGAATATAGTCTCTTCTTTGGAAAATTAGGAACCATTACCATGTCTTCAAGAGCCCATCAAAACGTCATGTTTCGAACAATCAGTAAATTGATGCACACGAAATGAAAATAATCTACAATCTGTTGAACTTCTGAATTGACATGAATTGTGAAATATAATTATATTTCTTTCAAACTATGGAAATATCTTATCTTCACTTTGGCAATTGACCTTAAAACCTTTGCATTTGTTTTTGTTTGCGTGGTCGGTAGAATAGGTGAACGAGAACGTACATTACGTTTGGAAACTATTTACTACTGTGTCTCTATCTACTATGCAGCAAAATTGTTCTAACTGGTAATTTTGTAGGTCACAGTTTGGTGTAATTCTCCTGTAGAACACAATCAACAGACTAAATGTTCATTCCTGTGGTACGTTTTCGGCCAGGTGTGATAAGTTCGTTGTTTTTCTTACCCATTTAGTACAGACTACAATTTGTAAGATACCTATAGGTTGCAGACGACCATAATTATTTGATACTGAATGTGATTTTAGCTTGAAATAGCTATGAATAGAGGTACTTTCATTAATATATCAAGTCGTATTTTCTCGGTGACCTGATAAAGATCACATTTACTTTGGTCATAGTTCCAATGTTTCGTCGGTATTATGACTGACTGTGTGATGTCATTTAACCATGCAATATATAACCGAATTTTATTTTCAGATACACAGAAAAATATGGCTGACACCGGGGAGCCTCCGTATTTAAGACCAGTTTATTACCGGGGAAACGTAGAGGACCGATTTGGTTATTGTACAAAGGGGGAAATTAATAGTACAGACTTTTGTTTAAAAAAGAAACAGTCCTTGGGGTACGATGGGAAAATAACATGGTACTTGGTGGACAAGGAGTAATTACCATTACGGTTTCCGTTTTGAAAAATTTATAGGAGCAATCGGAATTGTCATGCAAAGACCTCATCTACTGACGAATGCCCACACTTGGCAATTGCCATGACCTACATCTACTGACCAGTACCCAAGCCTACGAACAGAGGTGTCAATGGAAGGGTATTAAATAAGAGTGTGAAATAGAAACCAAACCCCTTATAAACTTGACCAAGAATCCCTACACCAACCATATAACTTCCATACAATCCCATTATAAAGGAAACTAAAAATTCTCCTCCCGCCCTTATATCCTTTATAACCTTGCAAGTGGAGTCTAAGCAGAGAAAATTGTAAGAATGTTCACAGACAAATCATACTGATATACCATCACACGAAAAAATTCCCCTAACCCCCCTTATAACTCATATAACCATATAGGTGGAGTGTAATGATAGAAAAGGGTAGGATGCTGATATACAATCATACCAGACAGAAGGGTAGAGGGTGGTGGTGCACGTTTTACTTATGGAAGAGAATACGTAATCATCTACATTGAAGTACACAAATATACACACAGAAAAAGACATCTTTTGGCAATATTTTAACTGGTATCTCTGTTTCTAAGAGGTCTGGTTAAGCCTGAAACGAGCCTTGGGAGATTTTTGCACTACTCTCCTTTAACGGCTATGCCTTCCAAACCGGGCTGTGCATGCCCCCCCCCCCTCAAGTTTTGTCGTTGCTACAGTTGCTCCCTTTCACATAACCCCTGCTGCATTTATAATCCTGTTTTGTTTGTGTCTTTCCTGCTATTTTTTCCCTCTTAAGTCTTTCCCTTTCCCATTTTCTTCATCCTAAACCAATGTGATCTTAGTCGTTTCCTTCTCCATCACCTGTCCAATTAATCCTTTAGCTGTTTTCATTATATCCATTTGGTAAACCAGGTCCAGGCAGTGCTGCATCTTCTCAACTAAGCACGTGCCTTCATTTAGCATTCAAACTGTAGTTTTGGGTAGTCATTCTTCATTAATCAAGGATGAATGCCAAAATGACAAACGCGCTTCTAGAGGAGAATTTAAACTGAATTGAAAGTTACGTCAATCAAAATGTGTGTAACATATTTAAGTCATGCCGTGATTTGTTTTAGCAATTAGAACACAGGAGGAAGCATGACGTCATTGTCGGATCAGAACACTGTAGGACGTGTCATGTGACCTTCAAAGTCAAAGAGTGCTCTTACACATTGGCACAAACATAGCATCACGCACACTCATATACCATCTCACAAGACCGAAGAGTAGATAGTGTGGTTTACGTTTCCTTGTGGATTAGAAAAGGACACAAAGAAACAAACATAATAAACAAAGATTTTGAAATAATTTAAGGACTCTCACTGTTTTTAATAGATAGTGATTGCCCTGACAATGACCTTTTGGTTTCGATTTTTTTCATCCACAAGCATCTTTAGTGGCTGTAATGGATTCCACATCTCATTTCCATCGGTTTATGCACAAACGACCGAACTAGATCGTCCCTTTCGTTTTCCCAGTTCTCATACTTTGCGAAGAGGTTTTCTTTTGCTTTTGATACTGCTGTTTTTGCAGCAGCTGCTGTTGTTGTTCATCTCGCCATTGAATGGACTGTTGATATTCTAACCTATCTCCCTTCCACTCCCTTTCGTCCATTTCCTTTTCTTCATTCACCATATCTTTGATGATATCTGTTGACATCTTATAATAAATTTGAGTTCTTTTCACCAAACTCCTATTTCGAAAAAGTTCCATGTCATCAATTCGGTCCAGAATGTACTTCGCCTTGTTGAGATAATTCTCTACTTCAGGGAGTTTTCCTTTGATGCTTGAATGCATGTTCTTCTTTTATCGAGTCGACGATGAATGGCAAGACGGGTCAATATGGAGCTTTATATGGTAGAGACACGCATGTATGTCAAAGCATCTTTCGATTTGATACTCGGACGAGAACGAAAACATTTTCCTAGCAAAGGGAATCAAAGAAAAGACCGAAAGAAAAAGAACATGAAAGAGCAAGTCAAATAAATTTTATAATAACCACCCAAGGCTATTTTTCAAAATCAACATTTTTTCGATAAGCCCCGATAACTCAATCACGAACAACGAAATGAAGCGTGAGAATTTATGGTAATCTCTCCCCTTCATGCAAGCTTACATATATAAAATGTTAAACCTGAACGTATTTACAAGGTTGACAATGTTCAGGGTCAGGACTAGACTTTAGTGATCTACGACAGTGTCAATTAGACACCAATGGCTAATCGTTTATATAAACATCAGTAGTAATAGGGGTTACCGTAGCGTCAATGGGAATTAGCATTACAGACCCCCCCCCCCCCCGGTCCTGTATAGCGTCAAGAAATAAAAGCACACCCTGGGCCTGTATAGCGTCAATGGAAAATTGGGTAGAGTGACTAGCACACCCTGGGCCTGTATAGCGTCAATGGAAATTTTTATAGAGCGGCGACTAGTAGACTGTGGGTTTGTATAGCGATAAGCGACAGGTGGCATGACGTCACACTGGTAACAGTGTAGCAAAAAGAGAAGTACTGTGACGTCAGGCTACCTGAGAGAGGGCTATAGACAAACACGAATCAAGAGCGTTCGTGTTTTTAGTAGAGGAAGGGTTTTATATATATATATATATATATTCGTTTAGGTTGGAGACAAAATGAAAATTAAGATCTTTTCGAGGCATTGGAAGTGGCCCTGAAAAGGGCCGTTGTTTGTTATGTTATGTTAACACCATTCCGTTAACATACAGGACATCGCATAGGTCTTCTTTTCTTCCTCAAATTTCTCAAAGTTTGTCTTAAACTGTGTCTCACTTCTGGTCCGTAGATGAGAGTCCGCTTAAGACAGCCTTGTCTTTCCACATAACATCTTCTTTTCCAAAGAGTGGCACCAGTGATCCGGATGACAGTCCATTTTGTTTTCACATACATGGGTAAGTCTGTACGGAACAGCATTGAGGATACCAAAGTAGAGGATTCTACGTCGATCAACATCTTCTCTGTGACGAGAACAGATGAAGGAAATGAAGTGAACCGCGTTTATTTATAGTGGAAGACCGGATCGAAACGGATTGAAAGGGTTCACCAATCCCAACACGCGTTACAAAATTCAGTCACTTCGCGGAGTCTGTCTTCCAATCCGAAGAGAGCTACTTGTGACGTCACATTTCCTATATAGGCACACTAGCGTCTGTGCGCAGTGAATCGATGCGGTATTGTTTTGTGAAACATGACGGAACCTAAGAAGACAATGAATTGGTGTGCACCGGCTGTGGAGACGAGAAGTAATGGTACAGCAGCAGCTACCAAAGTGAACACAGTGCTACTTCCCGAAGAGGTTGATTTCAATTGGGATTTAGTAGATTTTTATCTTCTTCCCAAGAATTTGTTCCGGTACCAGAACCTTCGCCACTTTCTCCTTCTTTACCACGTGTCGACGATTTTAAACAAAGACAGAGAGAAGAATTGGAGAAATTTTTACAGCAGCAGAAAGAAGCAGAGCAAGTATTTCTTCTTGAACAGCAACAGCGAGAAGAAGAAGAGGCAAGAAGGAAACGACAGGAAGAAGAAGAAGCAGTAGAGAAGAAACAAAGTCTAGAAGAGAAAGAGAACAGCGAAAGTCAAACGGTCACGGTACTCTTGGACATTTTGGCCGAGTTAAGAAGTCTGAAACAAATGTATCAGACTTCTTTATTACGACCCAAGAGAAAAAGACCTTCCTGAGCCAAACAACCTAACCCTGTGACTACACCAGAGATACCACCCCTAGTGATATCTACTAAATCATTGACAGGAGCAAGTCCACAAGTAGGCCTTGGCCGTGGCAAAGGCTTAAGGCAGTTAAAGCGAATTGATTCTCGTTCCTGAGTTTGTTCTAAGGAAAAAACAAACACTCAACAGTCCTTTTCAGGGCTACCCAATACTCTCGAAAAGAGTGACTATTCATTTTGCCAAAATCAATTAAAACTCAAAAATCCCTTCTTGAACCCTATGATGTACGTGTTGTGAGTGTATGAGTGTAGGTCCTTATTATTTCTAAATAATGAAAACCAAGAGACACTTACGTTTTTTCAGTTTGGTCTATTCTGTTACAAATTTTTTACAATTCAATATCACAACATAGCACAACACAACACTTTTAAAAAAGTTCATAGATTTCTTCTGTGTCTTTTTTCTTTCACTCTCTCTGTTTTTTCAATTTCTTCACTTTTACACTTTTTTTCTCTTCTTCTTCTTCTTCTTCCTCACATTTTTCTCGTCTTCTTTTCTTTTCTGTCTTCTCTTTCTGAACGTGTCGGGGTTCTTCTTTTGTCGAGGTCACCTCTGTTTCTTCTTCCTCCTTCTCCTGCTCCTGTTGTTTCTTAGGGCACTCTGAAGACCAATGTCCTTTCTCTTGACAATGATAACAGGTATCTTGACTTTTGTTTCTTTTGACACTGGCCTTGTTTCTTTGACGGTCTGGACATTCTGTAGCCCAATGCCCTTTCTTTTGACAGATATAGCAAGTATCTTGACTTTTATCTCGAAAGGAAGGAGAGGAGTCCGTCGGCTTGTCTGAAGAAAACTTTCTTATCACACCTCGCAATGCTCTAATCAGAAGTTCGATCTGTGTGGGTTCTTCCATTGTGCTGGTCGGCTTGAGAGCGAAATGAATACTGAGAGGGGAGTCAATAGCCCTTTATATATGCCCTGGTCTGACATAGATATATAGGGGTTCATGGTGTTTCACAGGTAGTCATTTGACTTTTTGCCGTCAAGATGAAACGATCGCATCATTTCGAAAAGAAAGAAGAAGAAAGTAAGAGGCAGAAACGTGATTTATCGCCTCGCACAGTAGCTGAAGTCGTGGCACAAATTCATGGCAGCGATTTTGAAGATGAGATGAGTGAACCAGAATCGAAGCCTAAAGAGTCTACACCAAATCAAAGTCCATTACCATCAGTAAACCCTGAAAAGTACTACCATATTCAGGAGACGGACAAACGCTCTTCCAGAAAATTTAGAACCACGGCCTACACGTACGCAGTGAAGTTTAAAGATTTCAAGTCTGACGTACCCTTGGAAAAAGCAGAAGGGTTCATCACCGATGTGTGGGATTCTTTGTTAACCACACTAAAACGGCAATGTCAAGCCAAAGAAGACTATCGCTTGAGACTTTCTATTCATCACGACAATTTGAAGTCTCCCGTTTGGATCGAGTTTAGCAGTCCAACAGAATTGACACCTTCCAAAATCATGGACAAGATTCAACACGTACAACAATCCAACGACAAATTTCACATCACGGACGGAAAAGCGACACTGTACATGACCCACGTGTCTCTTCCTCAAGGGACAGGTAAAAAAAAGTTGATGTTGGTAGACAACTTGCGTAACCTCAAGCGTAGTCTCGTCCAAATTAACAATCCAAAAGACAAGATGTGTTTAGCCCGTGCCATCGTGGTGGGACAAACGTATGCCGACAAGAACGACACGGTAGAATGGAAATGAGCCTGGAAAACTATTCAACAATCGGACCGAGCCAAACAATGAAAAGAAGCAGAACTCCTGTTACAGCAAGCGGGGTTAGCTAAAGACACACCCTGTGGCATTCCTGAAATGCAAAAGTTGCAAGACGTCTTGGCTCCACGTTACACCTTGAAAGTTCACCCTCAAGAAGTGCGCGGACTTCTGTTGTTTCGAGGTCAAGATTTTAAAGACGGAAAATACATTCACGTCTATCATCACGATGAACATTTTGATGCCATTACCAGTATCACTGCATTCCTGTCATACAGTTATTACTGTGAGAAATGTGACTATGGATATAACAATCGAGAGCAACACAAGCATTGTGGATCGAAATGCTCAGGATGTTTAGCTTCTGAACCCTGTCTGGACGAAGGACAAGAACGAGTGTATTGCTCTGCTTGTCAGCGCACGTTTGTCAGTCCTGCCTGTTACCAACAACACCTAAAGACGCAAGGTTCACAGCAGAAATGTGCTTGTCAGCTCTTGAGATTGTGCCCTACTTGTGGACAAGGCATACGCACCAATAGTGTTAAGTTACACATTTGTCGAGGAAAGAAACGATGTCACATTTGTCGCCAAATCGTGGACTTGGAACACCAATGCTACATTCAAAAATACCATTCTAAACATGAAGAAGAAGAAGATAATGACCAGAAGAAGAAAGGGAATTTCATCTTTTTCGATTTCGAATGCATGCAAGAGACTGGTATTCACATTCCTAATTTC
>JAECUM010017077.1:0-14100 GCA_016617855.1 Megalonaias nervosa | reverse complement strand
AATTATTTTTTCGTGTACGAAAAATTACATAAAATATGGTAAGTTGAACTTAATAACCTAAAAATGTTATAAGTATGTAATACAAGTTATACACAATATCAAAATAGCAAGACAGCAAAGTGTAAAGTTTTAGAATTCATATTTGGAAGCTGTAATGTATTTGTCAATTAAACAGGTTCTTTTTTTTCATCCAGTGAATGAGATTATAATGAAGAAATTTATTTATTTATAATTAGTGGCCCCGAATATTGAAAACCTTCTTAAAAATCTATTGGTTTTGGAACGGAAAGATGGCAAGTTGAGATTGATCTTAAATTGTGAGTGTTGCCTTCTTTTCTTGCATGAAATTGTTTCTTCATATAATGTGGCCATATTGTATGATTCTTTGAAAGTTTATCCTCTCTCAAAAATATATATTTGCTTATTGTTAACATTTAAAATCACTCATCTATTGATTACCATTGAAACATTGCAGTGGTACAATAAAAAGTAACCTACAACTTTTAACACACACACACACACACATTTTTGTCTTTTCTCTTTCTTTTCAGTCAAATGGTGGAGGTGGATCAACGATCACCAACTACCATGTGCAAACTGTTTTTTATTAGAACAAGTAATATAGGGGCGTATGTAGCTAAGGCCATTTGCTGTTGACAAGTACATGTATATGGTGAAATTTAAAACTGCTATTGGGAAGAAAATAACCAATGCAAATATACTGATAGGTTTGGCTCTGGATGTTACAAGTTAATTCTAGACATGAAGCTTTTGTTCATTTGTGTTTGCTTATGATGGATACATGTGATTTAAACTAAAACAGGATGCAACTCCAGCTTGAATGATACACAAATTTGTGACCACTGCTTGTCCAATTGATTTATATTACAAGTCTAACATGAATTTATTGACTTTAATTGACTTCTTCAGATGTAATACATGTGTGTGTGTGTGTGTATGCATATATATATATATATATATATATATATATATATATATATATATATATATATATATATATATTCACCATGTTCATATCATGATATGCCAATACTGAATATTACTGTCCATTACAATTGTGAAATAACCTGCTTTTGAAGCATGGATGACCTGAATAATGCCATTTAAACCTGATGTGTGAAGTCAATAAAAATCAGTTTGTTAAAGGACAGCAAAATAATTATTAGCTTGAGTGAAGTAATACAAGCTACACATAGAAAATAAAAATAGAAGGAAATGTACAGGGATTAAATGTTTTTAAAATAATATTTTTATCAATATGTGGATACATTTCTTCCTTTCAATCTTGGAGCCATGATAGCTCAATTTTTGAGCATCCACAAAACGCAGGTTCAATACCCACCCAGACCAGCCTGGACCCAAGCCTGCCTTGGTGTTTTCGTGGGAAAGGCACTTAGCTTCCATTTCCTTGGCATGATACAGCCAATATTGTGTTCAAAATGCTTGTAAAAGCAACCCCACAAAAGTCTTTCAAACTTGCAAATAAAATATCTCTATATTTTGTAGTTTTCTATTTTCTGAAAGCATCTTTTTATATGTAAAGTTTGGATGTCACATCTATCTAGGAAATACATGCATGGCAATAATAGCCTTTAAAAATGCTCAATATTCAGGGTTTACATGTGCATCTGGCATGAAAAGTGCCTTGTACATGAATACTAATATTACTGAGGCAGTCTTACACTTGAATAGGAGCACTATATGCTGAAATTAGAAGATATAATATGCAGTTTGTTTTACATGCCATATTGACTGTGAAATAACATCATGCTGTAAATATTTATAAAGTTCTGATATTTATCCCAATCAAACTAGATTGAATAGCCTACTGATGAATATTCAAAAAAAAGTAGGTGTAAATAAAAACAAGAATTAAAAGAAAAAAAATAAACAGCCATGCTGACCATCTGATTGGACAAGATTAATCATCAAATAAATATGCTTAATAGACACTTAATTTATTTTATACAAATCCATAAGTTAAATTTTGCTACAAAAATACCGTTCCAGTGGCCTAGTGGTTAGAGTGTCTGCCTCAGATGCAGGAGGTTGTGGGTTCGATCCCCGGCTGAGTCATACCAAAGACTTATAAAAATGGTACTAACAGCTGCCTCGCTTTGCGCTCAGCATTAAGAGGTTAGTGTTAGGGCTGGTCGGCCTGGTGTCAGGATAATGTTACTGGGTGGGACATCATGCTACATGTCTGCAGCATGATTCCCCAGTGCTAGATGTCACTATAAACTGCCACACAGCAGACATCGTAGCGATATGACTGAAAAATTGTTAAAGCTAGGTTAAAAATCCAAATTTCACACACACACATGCTACAAAAATTACATAAAGACTATAAAGTTCTTAATTGGTATATACACTTATTTTTATAAAGTAATTATTATCCAGATTTGTTACTGGATAGTAATGAATAAACCAGCAAATAATTATAATGAAACCTCCTTAGTTGTACTCCATGTATCCAAATGTCTTGGTTCCCCAGTCTTAATTGCCTTGAAATGGTTTGTCCATATGGATACAGTGTTAATATGAACAAATGGGACAGGGACATAAGAGTTCAGATTAATAGGATTTCAAAGTATATAAATCATGGATAACTTTTTATTCTGGAGACATGGCCAGACAATGTAAAATAATAATACTTTATTTATTGTGGGTAACACAGTATGTACTAATCTTCATGGAAGTCCTCAATCGATACAATAAAACCCAGTATTAAAGAAAATAACATAGGGACACACAAAAATTATTAGGTGAGCTAATTATGCTCAGAATAAATACCGTACATACTCACTTTTAATTCTGGTCCAATGGCAAACATCACAGACCCTGATCTGCTGCCACAGAATGCACTGGCAGATCAGAGTCAATGTTGTTTGTACTACTAATTATTCCTAACAAACTGCAGAACCTAGATCTGCTAGCACATTATGTAATGCCAGATCTCGGTCTATGTCATTTACAGATGGATCCAAAGATACATACTGTATATGGTACGTGATCAATTAAGAAAGAAGAAAAGAATCAATGCCATCAATTAGGAAAGGTTATTGCTAGTCTTTTTAATACAAAATACATGTCAAGTCCACACACAAGAAATCATAATGGTGTTTGATGAACACAACAATATTAATTTAGAAAGCTGTATTACTAACATTACACTTTAGAAATAAAAGTTAGGCCAAAAAGTTCATACATGGATAAAAGTGATCAAAATTTTATGATTTGTAAAACTGACTTAATATCAATGCAATGAATGAATTACATGTGATGTCAGAATATATTTTGCAATAAATATAATAGCCACCTCATTCATACACAATATATTGTCACAGTCATAACGCTTGAAAATAATGATACAGGGTGATTCATGGAATATATTCCAACATTTGCTTCTAAAACTTTTTCATGGTTGGTAACATGTATGAAATCAATTAATGCTGCTGAGTTTTCCTTTACCCTCATAGGTTACTTAATTGCTGAACATTGTAAACTTTCATAACCTTTAAATATTTCTGATGAGATTTTTTTGTTTAGGTCCATGCTGAAGTCACCCATTATAACTATATCAGAATTAAATGCAGAAACCATTTTTGTTTCTTCCACAAAATATTCTGGTAATTTTATGGATGATGACAATGAACCAAAAAAAGAATAATTTCTTGTGTGCTGGCTTGACCTCAAGCCAAATGGTTTTCAAACCAATCTTTTTTTCATAAGGATAAATATTCATTCATATACAAAACCCAGCACCCACACATACTGAAGGTGTGATCTTTCTGTAAAACTGCAAGTCTAGTTGCCTCTTAGTTCTCAATGAGTACATTTTTCATACAAAAATTTCAAGTAGTCAATTATATCTTTGTAATTTCTGGTGTATAGAAGGTTAAACTTCATTTCACTTCTGCCACAAATGTCTCATGATCCCAGGAGATAACAATGATCACATGACTCATCAAAACTTTAGTTGCCCTTCAACAGATCATTTAGATGCAATTAAGAACAAAGATATCAGCAAAACATTCGAACAATAATACCTCAGTGCATTACATGGTCATGTATTTGATCTACTGGCTTTTAGACACATGTTTTGGTGCATCTTTTCAGCGGTAAGGTGTGGCAACCACTTCAGAAATAACGATACAAACTAGTTTGTCTGTCCTGTGGAGCTTACAGGTAATTTGGTGGATGCTGCATATACAAGCCTGATCAAAGAAGAGGCTGAAATACTTTGTGAAATACACAAAAGTAGTCAGATGCAAATGGTCAACTCTTACGTAGACTGCAGCATGTCTCACTTTAAAGAATGTGAGGCAGCAGAAGCATGACAACAATATGGAAGCCAATGATATGGGTATCATGACTGGAGAATGTCATTTAATTTTCTGGGCTAACAGACCACCAGCCCACCATCATAAGAGCTGCTAGACAAGACAAAGATTGTGTCGTCTACTAAATCTTTTACAAATTCTAGTGAGTCACTGGTGGGCTTGGAGAAAGACTTTTCCTTGCAGTGTCACCGATGGACTGAAAAGGCTGATGTTATATCAGATTGTTGTTGTTCTTGTTAGTTTTAATGGCACTTTTAAAGACATTATTGGCTGAATCATGCAGAGAAAATGGAAGCTAAGTGCCTTTCCCAAGGAAACACCAAGTTGAATGCAGCTGGCCTGGGCAGATATCAACCACAACCACTGGATTAGGAGTCTGATGCTTAATCAACTGAGCTATGTTGGCTACCTTGTTATGTCAAACATGAACACTCAGTTTGCAAAAATGGAAAAGATGTTCTCAGGTCTGAGAAATAAATGACACCTGAAAAAGTAACTGACTAAACTGTAACTTCTAAATCTGAGGAGGTGAAACAGACAATGAATCCGATGACAAGGAAAGTTAGGTGCAATCAGAGGCCAAGACCTGTCACATTGAGCTATTAATGACTCCAGAATAATACACAGAGGATGACAACAATGGTTTACTTACCCTAAAGTTGAGAGTTTTGCTTCAGCAGCAGAAAGTCAGCTGAAAAATGTTGAAGATAAGTTGGCACATCTTGTAAATAAATACTTTGAGAAGACGAAACACTTTTAGGACAAGTATAACAGACCAAAAAACTGAAAATGTCAAAGTTCCTAAAGTCAACATTGAGATTTGGGATGTTATTGGACATCTAAAAACAAGGATATGGCATTGTGAAAAGTACAAACATTGATGGGCCAAACACTTGTGCCCATTTTGAGAGCCCTGGAATTGTTCACCAAGCACAAGAACAATTTTCTGCAGCTGCCACTGGTGAATATTCGGGGTTTCACCACAAATATTGTTAAATTAATGTCCTTCCTGTTTAATGACTTAAGTTCCAAGCATGGAGACCTAATAAAGCCAGAACTACTTGTGCAACCTTTAACTCCATCACTGACAGGTTGTTTTCTAATGACATGAACAGCAGAACTAAATGAATCAAAGACAGCTGACCACTAACAACTTGGCAAAAAAACCCCAGCAGAAAGTGGCAAACCAAAACAATCTGCCATACACAACAAAAGCCGTGGGTCTTTTTGAGGCCCAATATTCTCACATAGCCCTTTCATAATGGAACAGGAATTCCCAAAATCAAGCAAACTATCAATGCTGAAGACATAACCATAAACTAGAAATGTGTACTTACAACATGAAAGTCACACCAATATGATAAAATTAAAGAGCAAAGTACTAAGTGAAACAGTTGCCATCATTCCATAATTTATATTGCCATAAAACTGTAAAAATAAACTTAACTTTGATTTTCTAAACAAAATTTGGCTTTAACCCCTCAAGTCCAGAAAATGTTATTAAGCATAAACTGAAGGGCAAACTTCCAAGTCAAACTGGGGCCCAAAAGAGCTGAAAATCAAAAGTGATTTTGATTTTTTTTATGTAAAGCCTGAGACAAAATCTGGATTCTGATCCATGAATATGTCAACTGCAACTGCAAGTGTAAAGTGAAATGAAATGAAAGGAAGTTCCTAGTGAAATGTAAAGGCAAAGTTCAAAGTCAAACAAGAGCCACACCTATATAAAGTTTTGCTGAACAAAAGGTAAAACTAGAACTTGACCTAGGTGTTATTTAATATAAGACCTCATACCATATTTAAGTTTATTTCATGAAGTCCTTCCATATTTATTGAGCAGAAATTAAATGGATAGGCAAAATTCTACATCAAAGAGGGCCATAATTAGATAAATTTCTGCCAAAAAATGATGAAAATTGATCAAGGTCTTCTTAATGAAAAGCCTCACACCACCCTTGGGGCTCTCCGCTGCATACTACTGCAGTTCCATTCTCTGCATGCAGCGTCGTTTGGGCATTCTGCTCTCCGCTGCATACTACTGCAGTTCCATTCTCTGCATGCAGCGTCGTTTGGGCATTCTGTCCCCAATCCACTTGACTTACAGATATAACAAGTTATGGAGACTCTGCCTCAATACAGCGGCAATTCTGGCTAAACAGTTATGTCAGTCAGTCAAACATTGGCCTCAATACAGCGGCAATTCTGGCTAAACAGTTATGTCAGTCAGTCAAACATTGGCAGTTCTGCCTTGACATCAGTCATACTGGCGATTCCACCTCATAGATAGGGCATGTAGGCCATTCAGCCCTGACATCAGTCATACTGGTGATTCCACCTCATATATAGTGCTTCAGTCGTACTGGTGATTCTGCCTCATAGGTAGTGCATGTCAGCTATTCGGCCCTGACAGCAGTCATACTGGCGATTCCACCTCATAGATACTGCATGTTTCTCTTCCATCTTACCACACTAACCTCATGCAGTGGAAGGTGAGACCCAAGGAATGCCAAAGATGTATACTTATGTACTGTCTTATAATGCTAAAATAGTTATTAAAGAGTTGATATTACTTCTCTAATAGTTCTTCTTACGCTATAATGTGTCATATACGCAGTTCACCTGTCAGTCAGTCCAGGTAGCGGTACATGAGTGTCGGGTGAATTAGCAATTTCAGGTATGGTCCACCTGTCCATCATTCCATGTATTTTATATTGTGTAAACAACCCTTTAATGTTCTAGTGATTATATTTCTGGTGCTGTTAATATCCATCCATTGATAGTTATAATGAAGCTTCTATCTCTATTCTCTAGTGACTGATCAGTCACATGACCAATGTTATCTTGATCTGGCACCTATGGAATTCATGAAATTACAATCAAACATCTTGGTAAGATTAATTTACTTTTATAATTTCATCATTTTAGTCTATTTATCTCATGTAAACAGACATTGACACTATTGCCATTCATAAAGTATTGTAACATATATATATATATATATATATATATATATATATATATATAAAACTTAAACAAACATCAGTATGACAATGAACCCTAGGAATACATGTAACATGCAAAAGATCACATTTTTGTTGCACAATCATGATAGTGTAACACTGGCCAGTAAAAGGTTATTGTAAGGTCATGGTTTATGTGCCTCATTTAAACCTCATTTAAATTACAGAGCTTTTCTTCATACATCCTCAAAAGTTTAAAAATTGGGTTGGACACTGGCTCTTTTTTAGACAACAATAATACAATCTTACTTCAAAGTATACAGCCGGTGTATAGATTAAAAACACGGAGACAATTTTAATGATTGAGGGTTCTAAAATTACAATTTGGCAACCAGAATACATGGAACCACTGACAAAAGATTTTAATTTTTTCCCACACCTTTTCATAAATCTAAATATTAAAACCCAAAAGCTATGCAGAATAACTAGGTATCACCACAGCTGACAACTTGATGTGATAAACCATTTTTAATCTAGTGTATGATAAATGCCAGCATTTACAGTAATTATGTTTGTGCTACAGTAAACTGCAGTATGTTAAATGCCAGTCATTAATCATGGTAATGCCAATGTAATATTCTAATTGCTAGCAATAAAAAAAGCAGGAACTGAAGTGATACCATCATGTCTCAAGATCACCTGAACTGGCAAAAACAATCTTGCAAGGCACAGTGAGATGGTGCAGAAGAAGAAGCAGACAGAAAAAGAGGTGGAAAGACAACATTAAGGAGTGGACAGGCATGGGATTTGGAGATTCCCAAAGGACAGTAGAGAACAGGGAAAGATGGAGAGAATTGGTTGTAAAGTCAACTGTGGTGCCCCAACCACCTCTTGACTTAAGGGAGTGATGATGATGATGATGATGATGAAACTAATGTATATTTTAATTGCTAGCAAAAAATCATGTTAATGCCAATGTAGTATGTTAAATGTCAGCAATTAACCATATTTATGTCAGTGTAGCATGGTAAATGTCAGCAATTAATCATATTTATGCCAGTGTAGCATGGTAAATGTCAGCAATTAACCATATTTATGCCAGTGTAGTATGTTAAATGTCAGCAATTAACCATATTTATGCCACTGTAGCATGGTAAATGTAAGCAATTAACCATATTTATGCCAGTGTAGTATGTTAAATGTCAGCAATTAACCATATTTATGCAAGTGTAGTATGTTAAATGCTAGTCATTAATCATGTTTATGCCAGTTTAGTATGTTAAATGCTAGCAATTAACCATATTTATGAAAGTGTAATAACTTAAATGCCAGTCATTAATCATGTTTATGCCAGTGTAGTATGCAAAATGCCAGTCATTAATCATGTTTATGCCAGAGTGGTATGATGTTGTTGTTGTTGTGAGCTTAAATACAATTTTGCAGTGCAATATAGGCTATACATAGTGGCCAGTATAACTTATGGAAGAAATACCCCAAAAATCCTGGTAAGAACCACCAAACCATGGGAAGCTTCTGGTATGCTTTCTTACATACCAACATAGGCTGAGTGTGAGACTCAAACCCACATGAACAGAATGAATGAATAAAGGATTTAAGTCGCATGTGCTATCTAAGAGCTTTCGCGACTGGTTAATTCTCGAGAGTCGAGATTTTTAATTGGTCGGGATTGTAGGAATGGTGCCATTACAATCCCGTGTTTATGTGCGATGGGTCGCACTTCTTATTTATATGTCTGGCCAAGGAAAAGGAGGAGAGGGACCCAGGAGGGCGCCGTGAAACAACACACAGGGCACCACCACACACCCACAACCAGCCGCCCCGCACACAGAGTTGGGCAAAGCGCACCCCGGGACCGTTCAATTAATTTACGCACCGAAACACCAGGCCGCACTTGATTGGTCAAATTTAGTCCAGTTGTACTAGTGGACAACCCTATCGCCAATAGTGTGTAAGTCAAACATGAACAGAAGTAAGATGGCCATGATTAGTAAATATGAGCACTTTAGACCACTCAGTCAGCTAGGGGGCCCTACAAGGGTGGTATTTTAAATGCCAGCAAATGAATCATGATCCAAACTGAAAATCACATTAATCATGCAACCAATTTTGAAACTTTGTTCTTAGTATAAATATATACTTTTTTAAAATTAAAATAATACATTATTCATAATTGTAATTTAACTGAAAATGTAAGCATTAAAATTTAATGACATATAGCAATGTGTATAATATGTTAAATGTCAGTAATTAACTATGTTTAAGCCAGTGATGGTTAAATATCATCAATTAACAACGTTTAAGCCAGTATATGTTAAATGCCAGAAAATGAATAATGTTTATGCCAGTGTAATATGTTCAATGCCAACAATTAACCATATTTAAACCAGTGTTTGTTAAATGCTAGCAAATGAATCATGATCCAAACTGAAAATCACATTAATCATGCAACAAATTTTGAAACTTTGTTCTTAGTATAAATATATATTTTTCATGTTCATGTCTGTGTAGTATGCTAAATACCAGCAATTAACCATATTTATGCCAGCATAGTATATTAAATGCAAGTCATTAATCATATTTATGCCAGTGTAATATGTTAAATGCCAGCAAATGAATCATGATCCAAAACTGAAAATCACATCAATGATGCAACCTGTTGTGAAACCATATTTTAGTATACTGTAAATGTATATTTTTTAAAATTATAAATACATTATTCAAAATTGTAATTTAACTGCAAATACAGTAAAACCTGTTATGAGAGACCGCCCCTTCCGCCAACAAAAAGCGGTCTCTCAGACATGTGGTCTCTCATAGCAGGCTTGTACAAAAAGACCAGTTTCCAAGGTCCAGTTTTAGAACAATTTCAAGAAAAATAACCACAATCACTGTACATATATTCTATTCTTTATTAATATTTCTTGCTAAAATATTGTATGCATTCATCTAAAACAAAATTATACAGCAGTAAAGATATACTTCTGTCAGTAAACATGAAATCACATTTACATTTGAAGATCACATATTTTGGCATATGAAATCGTTTCTGAATTATTTCTTTTTCTTTACAACAACCTAAATTTGTTTTACCGACGTTTAAACCACTTTTTTGCGAGTGGTCTGCTCTTTTTCACTTCTTTCAGTTACAATAATTATTCTCCAGCCTTAAAATTTGTCTGGTTTAATAGACAATGACCTTATTCACTCCCGGCAATATGGATTAACTCTAACGACAAACAACATACACGACCACTACGTCAACTTTGGCACCACAATGGCAATTCACGACATGTACATTATCCTGGTTTATGGACTGTAGCATCAATCACCGGTAGCAACAATCCTTTTTTTTTTATATTCCCTTTATGCTTGTTTTTGATCAGAATAATTGTTACTAATCAAGCAGTCGTTGTAACAATTGATTACATATAGGTCAGTGGTGTCCGTCTGTTCTCGCGATACAGTCGTTCACATGGATGTCGGGTCCTGCGTTTAAGGCCGGGAAGCAGGCTAAGTGCGGGAATAATTAGTCTGGTTCCCTGCTTTGTATGCTTCCTGCATTGCTCACGCCATACAAATAGCGGAGAACAACACAGGGAGCATACCAAGCAGAAAATCAAACTAGGAAATAATCTACATATACTTTAGTCTGGTTTACGACAGAAACTATAAAACACTATCAGCATAGCTAAAATATTCACACATCAGTAGCCAGCATATTTTTTTTAATTTTTTGTTTTTATTTAGAATGGTATGAGTGGTCGTTCTTACAGGGATTAAATAAAGATCGGCGGAGTTTAGCCTCGTTTTTGCGATGTGGTCACTCATAACAGTGTTGAAATGCATATTTTGCCAAGACATCGCGGTCGCTGGTTGCATTCAGCAGGTGGTCGCTCATAACAAAGCGTTTATATAATAAAATCGATCAGTGCATTACGACTGTGGTCAGAAATGACAGGTGGTCGCTCACAGCAGAGGTCGCTCATGACAGTTTTTACTGTATAAGCATTACAATTTAATGACACATAGCAATGTGTGAAATGTACCATCATTTGACAAAATACTGTCAACCATTTTGTGAACTGACCAATTAAATTAAACTCTTCATTGAGAGTTCACCAAGAAATGCTAACCAAAGTGAAATCACACAAAAAATAGTCTTTTTTTTAACCATGGATGTTAATCTAATAAAAAATTAGCATGATATACTTGATTAACAGATCCAAGTATAATGTCACCTCCCTTGCAGTTTTTATAATGAGAATAAATCACACCCAAAACTTCTGAGGTGAGACTCCATCATAATAATCTGCAGACAAGATCATATATTGCTTGTTTCATAACACTCTCCTCAGGTGACAACAAAAAATTCAACATTAAACAAAGGCTTTTGAAGTCTGAACAAGTAGAAAATGTCTGGAATTGACAGCAAACAATTTCAGAGATAAAAATATTGGAATTGTTTAATAGAAAATACTGATAGCCTGTAGAAAATTCATAATAGCAAATTTTCCCACCTGCTGACTTTCGACATTTTCTGAAGATGAACTGAAAGTTTACTTTTCATGTATTTTATCATATGTTTATATATATATATATATATATATATATATATATATACACATCCACATAAAAAAGAATTATGAATACTATTAACACTGCAATAATGTCCAGTCTCAAAACGAAAAGAGAATAATTAAAAAATTAAAAGTAGATTGATAAAAACATAACATTCTAATCAAGAACCTATTAACATTCTAATCTAAAACCTATTCAATTGCTCATGTTATAAAGTATAACAGGCTCTTCATTAAAAATAAATAGTCATATTTCTAACATCAAAATCAACACTCAACCTACCAGCCAGTGATGAAATCGGTTATATCCTAGTATTTTTCTCTCACAATGGAACTGCAATCTGTGAGAAAATCTTGCCAGTGAAAATGTGACAGCATAAGAGTTTCACTTTATGCCTGAATCCAGAAGAAATGTAAGCCTACAAAAATCAATGGAAATACCATATGAATGCCTGTAGTTACCCCACCACTATCTGCCATATATATACTCAATTATAAGATGAGAACATATGCAAACTGCACAGACCCAGATCTTCCATCACATAAAGCACCAGCAGATCTGGATCTGTGCAGTTTATTAGGTGTAATCAGTAGAACAAACAAAACAGACCCTGATCTGCAGGTGCATATGCTATGGCAGATCAGGATCTTTGTTTTTTTACAGTTGGACTCGACTTATAAGTGGGTACGTATGGTATCATACCTGTAGATCCAGTTTATTGTCTTTGTTAGGGTTACCTCTCTTCCTCTTCAACAGAGGATCCAAAATTAATATATGGCAGCAAAGAGATCTCATCCCTTTTACAGATAAGCTATTGGCCTCTGTAGGCAAGAACATGAAACTGCTTGGCACAGATTAGACAAGGAATTGATTCTGCCACTGTCAGGGTTTTATCAGTTCTAACTTAACTCCCATGAATACTTAACATTTCAAAGCTTAATAACAAAAGGCACCTTGTTCCATCCCCCTTGGCCAAAGCAGATTAGCTAAAGCACAAATTATTCATGCAAATGCATGGCTCCAAACAAAGTTTGCTCTCTGCATGACATCCCTAATGCAGGATTTTGAATAAATAATATGTGTTAATTTGTATTTGAGATTATTTCATTAACAGAGTGTCATCTTCACTAATGGATTTGGGCAATAAAACCTTCCAAGATGTCCATTTACCAGCAACAATGCTGTTAACTGCCTTCATGACTGAGTTTCTATTTGACCCTATGTAACATAAGAATGTCCAATTTCAAGAAATCTAGAATGGAACCTAACCATTGTGTGACATATCAACATTTTTGTACAAGAAAAAAAGGATTTAAAAATACAACTAGAACTGTTATGAAAATCATAAGGTAATACAACTGTAACTCAAGTATGTTATTTATGTTGCACAAGATAACAGAAGCAAAAATTAATCATATTTTTAGTATGATATGATTGAATCAGATGGTCCCATATGGAGACACAGAGTAGCACTGAATCTCTCTTTGCTTAAATTTAATTTTAATCACACTTGTTAAGTAGAAATGTGTGTTCAAAGACTAAATAATTCGTCTTAAAATATTCTGTCCTGAAAAGATCAAGCTGAGACAAAAATAGAAACCATCTTTTCTAAATATATATCACAAACTGGATATGTATCATTAAATAATAATAATAATAATAATAATAATAATAATAATAATAATAATTGTAATAATGACTTAATTTCAAGAGAATAACACCTTTAGTCCTGATATTATCTTACATATATTAAATATCCACATTTGTTATTCTATGTTACAGCTGCCAAACCAGAAGTCATGAGTTTTAAACTCATGGCAGCATCCTAATTTTTTAAATACTTTTTTATATTTTTATGTTTCAAACTTTCTTTTGAACTCACTCATCCCAATTTTTAAAATTTTTTATATTTTTTTTTATCTTGAAACATATATATATATATTTATGGTATGTTTACGGACATGGCTTGGTTTCAGACACCGTTTTATTTTCTTCAAATATACATGTAATATTTAAATGCCTTGTAAGTTTTGGACGTTGCGCTGCTATAATTTTTTCTACAATTTATGTTTTCGGACACAATCTAAGAAGATCTGCTGCGTCGTTTTAAAGTAAAATTCACAGTGTATATATATATATATATATATATATATATATATATATATATATATATATAT